>LLCD01000195.1:0-24271 GCA_001414355.1 Hymenoscyphus salicellus
AACTCATACACCCCACCCCCCAATGAGTAACATGTTAAGCTGGCCACAATAACATTGCATATTGTTACGTCCAACTCCTGCACATACTAGTTAACATTGCGCAAGCTGGAATGTGAATCCCAACTCCGCCAAATGCCAACCAGCATAAGTACAAGCAGGAAGGACACAGCCTTTCCCTGAAACATGAACTTATACACCCCATCCCACAGCCCGCAGGCCCGTTTTTGCCCTCTCTAGGAAAATGAATGCAGTCAAAAATTCCCCCGACCAAGAGATCAAGTTTGGCTATGATGAGAAGAGTTGGTTAGTTAACTTCAGATGTTGGAAGAAGAGGGGAGGGGAGCTCACTACCTTGGTGCCCCAGAAGACATGCTTTGGGTGTTAACCCTACAAGATCTTCTACCAGAACACTTTGCGATTTGCGATTAAGTTGTTTTTGGAGTTTGGTGCGTTGAGGTCGTCGCTTCCAGCGGTGGAAGAGGGAGGGTATATGGGCTTTGTGCGGGGGGTAGCGACGAGGACATTGGAACAGTATCTGAATAGCCATTAGCTTCGATCTTGCTTCAATATTACGGCAGTGAGTAAATGTAGAAGTTGAGGAGGTAGGTACTAACGATTTAGTTTGCTGTTGAGGTCTTTAAACACCTTCAAATTGCGGGGACCTCTTGAGGATATCGATGGAAGACGTCGATTGAGACACAAGAGACTGGAAACTTGCAGAAAAAAGAGGGGTGTAGGAGATCTATCAAAAAGAAGGAGAGGGTTGTTTGGTTTGGTTTGTTGCACCATGATTGTGTTTTGAGTTGTTCAAAAACGAAGAGCAAATTTTGAATTGGTAAGCTGGTGCCTTCTTTTGTGCTGCTTCGGAGTAACAATGGACCGGCGCTAAAGAGTTCAAAGCCCCTTTCGCTAGCCGATTTTATCTATAAGGAAGCTGTTTTGTTGAGAAGGAAGGCGCAACCGATATCTTGAGTTGAGAACCCCACCAGAAATAAAAGCGGCATCCGATTGCTCTCCATCACTTTCAGCTTTTGGGCGATATCAAAGCTGCGGAGATAATCTTAGATCAATTCAAGAAAGAAAGAACAGATGATAGGTACGTGTTTTATTAGGTAATATATAGAAGTGCCACCACGCTCCTCAATCAATCAAATTGATTCGTTCAACTTAAACCACACCCGCTACTTTCAATAGCGTAACACCAGTGAAGAAGCTCTCCTTCAATGCTGTAAGATCGTCGTCCCCTGAGATCTTTTCATGTGGCTCACAGGCATTGCAGCGAAACCCTGTGTATTTTTATTCAACTCATAAGCCTTCTTTGCCAAAAGTCGGAACCTCAGAACTCCATGACATACTTTCAACGCCATACCGTAAGTATGTACCAATGTAGAAAACTAGTCGATCCGAAGCGCTCCAACTGCGGGAGCGTCAAGAAACTCGCTGAATTCCTCTAGAGGATACTGAGGGCGGGCATCGCCTGTAAGAAGACAACTCCACACACATGCCTCCAAATATTTTACAAGACTGCCCCCTTCAAATGGAATAAGCTACGCGTAGCTCTTGGACCCTTTCAAACGAACTTAAAGTAGCCGCAAGAAATGCCGTACCCACTTCTAAAGTATTTGCACATTTGAAACTTAGCACGGGGTGGTTGCGACTCACTTTCTCGGCGTTCGACAGTGCTGACAATTGGTAGCACGACAGAGCATCGACATAAGATCCCTCTCTCGCCCGTCGGTCTACCTCTTCTTTGAACCTTTGTGCTTGTTGGATAGATTGAGATGCAGCCATGGGAGGCAAGTTAGACGACTCTGTTAGCTCCTTGGTTTTTTCGGAATTGAGTCCTTTGACGATTACTTCTCTGGAGTGAACTAAAAATTCAGGTCTTGGATCACCCCCCCCGCCAACCGAATCTGTCTGCGTAACGATATTTTTGCAAACCTTTCGAGAGATCAGCCAACATATTTCTTCGCCCTGGAGCGTAGTACCCGCTAGCGCTGTTGAAATCGAAAGTGACTTTGGTAATAAGGGCTTTAAACTCATTTCCATCATATTGATTGAGCTCTTTTTTGTGATCCCAAATGGCATTGATGAGAGCTATGAGACGGGGTAGATGTCGAGCTGCCATGAGTGCATATATATGTCTTCGATCTCTCAGTCAGCTGTATTTCCGTCCCAGAACCCCACTGTTCAACATCTTGGAATTGAAACACGATGTGCAAAGCAGCGTTCGGATCTGGACCTCCACGACGAAAATTTACGGGGACCACGGCGGGAAGATAATCCCTCAAAAGGTAGTCATGTCCTTTGGCGTGTTCTGCTTCAAGCGAGATAAGGACGTTTTCGTAATGAAAGCACTCTTTAGCCTCAATTTGAATCTGTTCATTGATAAACAGCAAGGAATGGTCGTTTCCCAAATCCCAGTTCAAGTGGGGTGGAAATTTTGGAAATTTTCCACCAGGAGCCTTCAAGTGATAATAATTGTTTTCGACTGAAAGGAGTTCCGTGAAGGTCTTCTCTCAGATCTCCCGTTGGATTGTTATCAATGTCGGAGGCATTTTGAAGAAGTAGTGGTGCAGAGCTGGGAACTTCAACGACTTGGAGGTTTGTCTTGGAGTTCTTTGGACTTGGAGAAGGGTAAATGAAACGGTAGCAGTGAGAATAGGGTGGAAAGTATTTGAAGTTTGCAATTTTAATAGAACAGCATTAAAATACTTTCTAGAGAATGGCAATGCAGGATTCACAGCCACCTATTGGAGAGAATAACATAGAGCTTTGAGGGGGACTATTCCCATAACAAGGCCTTGATAAGTATGAGTCTTCGCTCTTTATTCACTGCCAAACCAATCACTCGTCCTCCAAGCAAAGAATTGAATGTCAGCAAATGCAAAACATTATCAGTTGAGTCAAAAACAATAGTACCTTTGAAAAGGGCATGATTCATCCTTCGCTTAAAATGGTCTCATTAAAAGCAGCATTCAATAACCCTTGCTGGTTCAACCTTTCAAGACAACTTTACAAAGAATGCACTCTAATTCTCCTACATACTTGGGCAGATTCATGCTTTGGATAACCTAGAGAGTCAGAGCAAAAACTGACATCAAGTGCCGCGTTTATTGTCTACAGTGAGCCAGCCACCTACCAAAGGGACTGAACGGGCTGTTTAACAGCAAAAACTACAATTCTGAACTTTTAAGGTTGGGTGTTTCATTGGGTTATTGTTGTGAGTTAAAAAGATAATTTTATATATAAGCAAGAGTGCCACTAGACTCCTGAGTCAAAGAAACTGATTCTGTCAAATTGAAGCAACATTCAAATCAGTGAAGAAACTATCCTCAAAGGCTTCATTACTCAATTCATAAGTCTTGTTTCCCAAATGAGTAGATGCCTGTACACCCAGACGGTGATATGGTGATATTGTAGCGCATCACCTGCAAACGCATTCAAAACTCGTTGTTGCACTCAGCTATTGGAAATCTGGTGGAGCCATTAGTTGTGAATGAAGGCGTAACCGATTTGTGGAAGCTGGTATGTTTTGTTCACCATTTTTAAGATTGATTAATTTAGTTATCTTGTTGACCATTATTATAAAAATGGTTAATATTTTTGGACTTTGTAGATAAAACGTTTTATTTGCCAGTATTTAAAAATGACGCTATTCTAAGTACTACAAAATACTTTTTCCTGCTTCGAGTACTTATTACTCTGATAATTCATTAGCTAGATTAAATATACGACTTCTTTCTAGTATTCACTCGTTCCTAGACGTCTTCGTTCTCTATATATTCTCTATAAGATTAGGGGGGAGATAAGTTAACTATAAGTTCCAAATAAGTAAACTAGCCTAGTAAAATATAAGGGGAAAGCTTTCGTTTAAGAGCTAGGGTTAGTTTTCAGGTTAGGGTTAGTTAGATGTGTGAATTAGAGACCCCTAGTATAGGAATGTCGTTGGGTTTTGAGAATGGATGAATTGCACGCTTTTTGTAAACTCCGAGAATTCTGCGATATTGACCAATCCCGCCATCTTATTGGTTAATCCCGAGAATGGTGAACAAAGCATACCAGCCCACCTGGTCTAGTATATTTATCTGCAAAGTGTAGAATTGGTCAACTATTCAAGGAATTAACCAATTATTCGAACTTTGCAGGATAGTTTATTTATTCACCAATTATTAATTCACTCTGGAATAGCCTCCCAAACCTATACTCTTCCTGCTGGGATCCTACTTTTCTACAAGTCCTCTTACATTCCCCTTTACCTTCCTTATCTCACTTTTTACCTCTTGTGAAAATTGACTATCTAAATCATGAACTGCCTCTACATCATCTCCCACCTACCGATCCTGACCTTTTAGTTCCTCTGAAACAGGCAAAGGTTGAAGGTTAACTCTTTTTAACTTATCTAACTAGCCCTAGCCCGAGGTAGTAAGACCTAACCCTCGCCTGTGTAGAGGAATATAGAATATAATCTATTCCCACAGCTAGGGCTAGGGTTTGGTCTTACTCCCATGGGTTAGAGTTAGTTAGATAAGTTGAAAGGGGTTCTTAGAATAGATAACTAGAAACTAACCTCCGGCTCTTCAGATTTAATATCAACAAGTCGATATCCCACAACAAATTCATTCGTCACCAGCCCCACCAACTCATCACCATGACTTCAACCAAGCTCGACTTCGACATGACGCCCAAGCTCCAAGAGGCCCTCCAACAGGAAGCTCAAGCACCCGGTCACTCTCACATTCATCCCTCTCCACCTCACGATACCAAGATTATAGATGATTATCTTGTTCTTTACGATCCAGCAATGAAACATCCGGAGCCTGACGATGAGGATGCACTGGCGGCATGGCTTGGGTTAAACGAGAAAGCTTCCAATGTCGTATTAGATGACCATAAAGAACGTCTTGCTAGCAAAGTTGAAGAGGAATTTCCGGTTTTGACGCAATCAGAGAACCCAGGAGCAACATTAATTTACAATCTTGCTGCGGTGTTTCATGCCAATATTGACCCGCAATGGCAGTTTGATGAAGCAGAAGACTTTGGTATATACAGCCTCAATATCGCAGTCCTTATTTCACATTGCTAATTATGTTGATAAAAAAAAGAAGGATATGTGAATTCGGCATTTAAGATGGGGTTAAAGCCTGGATTTGCATTGTTTTGTGGATTGCATCCGGAGAAAACATGTGCGGTTGGAGAAAGGGAGCAATGGTATAATGTCCCGCCTGTGCATCATATTTCGGATTTGATGAGGGAATATGCTTCTACGTTGGTACAGTTATGGAGAGATAGGGAAGAGTACAACAGATCACGGGAAGAGAAGAAGACGGCAGAGGGCGATAATAAGGATGTTGCTACATAAGCTAGGATTTGTGATCGTTATCAAAATGCATTTGGGACGAGATTACAAGTATAATTGGGATGGGATAGATATTTTCCGAATTTAGAACCCCCTTTTCACTTGCAATGATATTACCACTCAGATGATAAGCGCATCTGGGACTCGTATCTCCAGTTGGTTAATGGGAATAATTTTACCTAAATAGATCACCGACTTTCTGTCCACATTCCCTGTTCTACTTCCCCGACGAGTGAGTGCCTTACTTCGATACTGCGCGCTCTAGTAAGCACTCGACGTGCACACACCGGTGTCCGCTGTCTCTTCGATCGCTCTAGAAAAGTTATAAATGCCGGAAGCATCACTTTAGGTCAATTGTTGAGATTATGGGTCTGCCAAGCATCAAAAGCACCTTATTTAGCAAATTGTAAAATTTACTCACTAAATAAATCCTTTATAATGACAGAATTACATTCCTCTCTCTAATTACTCAATATTTCAATTTGTGCGAGAAGTATACCAAAATTTACACGTAATACTCCAACCAACTTTCGAGATTATTTCAATTTCCAAATCACTAAAGTTTTAACAAATGCGTTGCTACACTCACCTTTTCCCTTAGATATACGATTTCCATAAATGTGACATAACTATGTAGGGAGAAAATACTGAATTTCTTCATATCTACGCCTCAAGCCCGCCAAGATGAAATTAAGAAAATACACCATTTCAAGCCTAAAATCTCTTCCCTTGAACCTGAAGTCTCAAAGTCAGAACTCGTCAAAATCTGTTCCGAGTACCAAGTTAAGCGAGGGGAAGCTCCATAACACCCACAGAATACAGATTCTCCAACTTTGGAAACGAAGAAGGGTACATTCAAATATACCCTATTCTAAATTTGCATCTTCAGAGAGCCAAATCCCTTCTCCTCCACGGTATATTTAAATTTCATACTGCTAGAGTCGATGAGAACAAAGAATAATTACCAAGCCTCCTTGTAAGACACGACTTTAGTTCAACAACTACAATAAAACCACTTCAGATCAAATATCTCAGTTCCCACCATCCTCCCAGCAGTTCGGAAATCGAGAACCCTCTCCTTTCATTTCCTTTGAGGATTAAAATTTTCCAAGCCATTAAAACACTAGCAGCAAAGCCCCAGACGAATTATATACCAGCGTTACCGTATAAACTTTACGAGGCACTTGGTACAACAAAAGACATGTGAAATTGATTACCGGAGAACATCGAGATTTTATTTGGCCCGAACGAGCATTGTTATCAGCCAGCACTTTAACCTTCCGAAGTACAACCCTCGTCACAATCTTTCCCAACTAGGAAGATTCGCACATGCACCTTCACGGACGCATGCAACGCAAGGAATTCCAAATGAAATGCAACACGACCCTTCCATCAGCCGAACTCGAATCTCCCGTTTCCACAATTGGTGGAACAAAAACGCAGCAAATGCAAAACCCTCACACCCACTCAGTGCATTTGCTCTATTCATAGCATCACGCTGCAGTCAGTGTTCATTCCATAAATTCAACAGGCGAGCAAAACGGAGAAAATAGATCGTGCCCACATGCTCGTGGTGCTCGTGACAAATGCTCGAACTGAGTAGGCGAGAATTAAGACCCAAGTAAGCGGTGGCTTTTCAATCACGGGAACGAGGCGAGAGTATAGATGAGGTATCACTCATTTCAACTTTCACAAAGGTATCTCCAACGATTTTCCCAATCTACCATACAACCCAAACCCCCCAATGCAATCTATTCAAATCCCCAAATCGCGTAACAAAAGAAAAATGAAAAAAGGCCTGGATCCAGCATTAAACCACCACATAAATACAACTCCCCGATTAAACATCCCCTCTTCTACCTTCCCCAAAAATCAAAGAGACCCCATCTAAGTCCCCTTAAAATGCGGCGCATTAAGAACAATCCCCATCAACACACCGGCCATCGTTCCGGCGATAGGAATCGTCATAATCCAACTGAGCAACAAAAGACCCACACGCTGGAAGTTGACAGCCTTAATAGTACCATTGCAGAGTCCGACTCCAACGGTGGCACCGGTGATGCACATAGATGTCGAGACTGGGAGCGAGAATTGGGAGAAGACGAGGACGGTGACGGCGGCGCCCATTTCCATGGAGCAGCCGCGGGAGGGGGAGTGGTAGGTGATTTTGTTGCCCATGACTGTGTTGTTCTATTAGTAAGGGAAAGGATAGAAATAAAGGACAAGGGGAAACATACCCTTCATGATGTTATAACCATAAGTAATAAGACCAAGAGAAATCATCGCTGACAAAACAGCCAATTGCCAGACTGGAACTGGAGCCTTGGATTTCGAAGCGGTACCGGTGTGCCATGAGGAGTAGATAACAGCCCAAGGACCAACAGAGTTTCCAATATCGTTGGCACCGTGTGCGAAAGAAGCAGTACAAGCGGTCAAAACTTGGATAAAAGAATACGTGTGTTCAACCTCATTAGAGTACTTCTCAGCATGTGCATAAACGCGCTCCATACGTTTTCCCTCTGGGGTACCGTGGATACCAGTTTGCGCGGCGTGGATATCGTAGTGCAGACCGTAGAGAGCACCAACGACGATCATAGCTGGGAGACGTTTGAGAGCAACCTTCATGTTGTGAGTTTCGTAGATTTGTCCGGCTCCGTAAGGGGTATCGCGGAGGGTTCGCATAGCCCAACCGAATGGGCCGCGCTTGAGGCAGAGTTTGGCGTTGAGTTTCGCATCGCCTTCGGCTTGGAGTTCGGCGGAGGTTTTGGCGTTGGTTGTTTGGGCTTCGGCTGCGACGAGACACTTCTCGTTTTGCTCGGTAGCGGAGGAGGCGTTGGTGATTGGATGTTCACCCTTGATTTCTTCGTCGCTGATGGAGTCTGGGGAGTGAGAGGAGGTGGTGGTGGCTGGGAGGTCATCGTCTTGGACGACGGCGTAGTTGGGGACTGCCGAGCGGTCGGCGTGGGCTGGGGCTAGACGCTTGAAGAGGAGAGGTCCTTGGATGAACATCCACCACTTGACTGTTGGGTCCTTCTTGACGATTCTGGAGTGAACGAAGGGAACGAAGAAGATGCATGCGAGAGCAAAGACACCTCCACCGGTACCCATGGTAACAGCAGCAACATACCACGCTGGCTTCTTGTTCAATCCAAGGTTAGGAGATCCCTTGTACACAATCGAAAGGGTACAGATAGTTCCGGCGACGAGGAAGAAAAATGGCGATGTGTAAACAGCCCATGGGATTGGGTTCTTGCGCACATGGACGGTCAACTTGATGAGCATGAAAATGGAAGCAGCAAATCCAGCCGAGATGGTAGGAGCCATTCCAAGACCAGCAAAAATAGCACCAAGTCCCTTTCCATCGTTCCATCCCCATTGGACATTCTTGGCTCCAACAGTTGCAACACCAACACCTGCAACGGCTGAGATGAGGGAGTAAGTCGAGGAAACGTGAGCGGAGTGTCGTGTACACCACATGACCCAAGAGGAAGCAGCAGCGAGAGCGCAAGTAAAAGCAAGCATCTGAACACCAGCATCACCCTTGAAAGCGATCACTGGGATGATTCCGTTCTTGATTGTGTCTGCGGTTCGTGCTCCGACAGTGATGGCTCCTAGCATTTCAAATATCGTACCGAACACCATTGCTTGTCGGTATGTGATGGATCTCGACGAGACACTGGTAGCCCAGGCGTTTGCAACATCATCTGGAAAAACAAGCCATTAGCACAAGAAAATCGGCGAGGCGAAGGAAGGAAAAAGTCGGCAAAATATACTACTTACTTGCACCATTGTTGTAGGCATCGAGCATGGCAAAGAAAGTGCCAATGACGAACACATAGGTATACTTTTCGAGAACCATGATTGCGGTTGGCGATCAGTGGTCGGAGGTCTTGTCGTTGAGGATACTGGATACCGAGTACAGCGGATAAAAGCAGAGAAAAGAGATGCAGGACTTCCTATATACTTTCTACCAGGGCCAAGGCATACTTTACCCCCCTACCCTCCGAGGCATCAGCTACATCCCCCTCGCCGTAGAGAAGGCTGTCCCGAGAAATCGTAAACAGACCATGGCCGCACGTTTTGATATCGAAGGCCCTTATTCGCGATAAGAAGCGTCCACTCCTCCCTGGGGATCCTCCTATTGGCCTTGGCCCGAGACGGACCTTCCGATTCAAATTGGCCTCCAACTTCCGATTTTTCAAATTCAATATTCCAACTAAAATCCACGTGTAAGCAACACCACCCCAGGAAGCCCCAGTCGTGGTTTTGACTTACTTGCTTCTTCGCTTGACCACCGATCGAGGCCGTGATAAGCAAAACTCTGGCTAATGTGGCTCACTTGGCAGGTTGCTTATATAGTAATAGCTCAAGTGAAGAGACTTTTGGGTGAAGAACCGGGAAATGTTGTGAATGGAATTGGCATGTCGTTGCATGTATTTGCGGGATGAGGCGCTTGGCGAGGTGCATCGAAGTGTGGCTGCTGTGGCTTGATGCTTTGCATTTCCCTATAAGACTTCTCCATTTCCCCACGTGGCCTTGGCAATCATGGAAGCCGCCGCGAACTTACAGACTTCACTCTTGGCGACAGGCTGGGCAAGGCTGGGCAAACACGCTTCAATGATCCAATTGGGAGTGCGTGGAAGGAAATGGGACCATGCAGAGGAACCTTCCATTGGGCTTCTCAATGGTGACATTCCATTTCCCATCCAACGAGAGACAGTTGCCCCCGTGATCGGTCAATTTGAGAAACAGACCCTTTCCTGCATGTCATTTATATCAGGCATGGCCTCTGGGCGATCACCTCCTCTCCCTCCTCCCATACCGAGTCCATGGCTTCTCTGTGCGTCTGACTATTATCACATCACATCGATACAGGGTACACTCGTGGCAATTTTATGTCTGTATATTGCAAACCATCCAGTCTACAACACCATCACATGCCACACCAATTTGCGTGTAGGTACAAATAGGTGTCAAATCTGCTTTGCTCCAGATCTTCGCTCCTGGCTCCTTCCCCCAAATCCATATCAATGTCCTTTAATACAGGCCACTCCACCCTCCAAATCTCAAGATAAAAAGAAAGTACCAGCTCATGTGGTGTATGTAATAATCTGACAGCCAACAACGATGTTCAGGGTCTAGCCACCAGCCAGGAGCAAGCAGCTAAGTCACCCAGCGAACAGCAACCACCCTCCCCCAGATACCCGTAACATATACATAAGAAAGCAAAAAGTAAAAGTAAAATGAAAGAACAGGGAAAGCAAGCAGACTTTGTAGAGTGGATGATTTGTAAACCCCCGACCAACTTCCGCAAAGAAACAAAACGAAAAGAGAGACGCGTCGATAATATTTTTGGTCCGGAAATGAAGCAAGTCCGCACAATATTTTGTAAATGCAGCAATGAATCCCGCCCAAAGTGCAAGATAAAAAACGCCAAAGTGATCCGTGCGAAAACCCCCGCCCTTCCCGTATTTGAGACCATAACCATAAACGCCACGCTGAGGTCATGACATGATGAGTGAAAAAAAAGTGGTTCTATGTAGAACACAATGTTCTGAAAATGAGTAACAAGAATTGTAAATCCAGATTGAATCTATCGAGCATCTCTATTGCTGTGGCTCAAGTAATCAGAATAGTTGGAAAGAATTGATGGTGCCCGTGGTGTTGGCTCTTCATCCATAGAGTCGTATTGTGAAGATGGCTTAGGAGTCTGATCAAGATCAATCTCGGCTACTTTGTCACCAGGCGAGGAGAAGAGCTCTGGGGGTGTCAAGGTAGACCCCGAGATTTGTGATGCAGAAGGAAGCTCATCAATCGTGGGTGGTGGCTCGATGGTATCAGCACTTGCAGCTACGTCGGACGTAGAAACGACGCTCCCTCTGCTGTTTGTGCGCATCATTTCCGTCCCTAGTTTTGATCCGCGATGCGCCTTTGCATGCTTAGGACTCTTTTCGCGGGAGCCCAAATCTTCGTCTTCGTCGTCTCCAGATTCGCCACACTCATGCCGATTTTTCTCGATAGATTCTCTCTTGGCTCTCATTTTTTCGGTGGATCGCTGTCTATGAGGGACCTTTTGCAAGGCATGTTCCATTCTACCAGGAGCAGATGCCTCGTGTAGGAGATGAAAAGGGAGCTGCTTAGGAAGATCACGAGCTTCTAACAGACTCTCCTCATTACTGATTCCCAGGCCAGACGGCTCATCCCAGCCCTCCCCAGTCGCCTTTCGACTAATGACAACAGGAACATCCTCATTGTTAAAAGATTCAGAATCACCGAACAGGCTAGAGCTGATGGAATCACCCCTGCTAGACCCTCTAAAGCTACTTCCCGGCATTTGGGCGTAGCCGGAAGACCCAGAAGTTGGGCTGTCCTCGAGACGAAGACTCTCTTGGCGTAAGCCAGATGGCTGTGTATAGCTAAGAGGAATTGCGGTACTCTGTCCGGGAGTTGGAGCCTTCCATTGGCATAGTCTACACATAACTTCTGTTAATTTTGAAGTCGTGGGAGGCTTTTCAATCAAAGCATCGAAATGGTGAGGAGCCTGTAGTTCCTTGAGATATCCAGTGACCGCAACTATTGGAGTCTGCGAGTTGGCATTCTTTGTGTCGCGGATCATACGTGCCACGTCAGCTCCATTGATTTGAGGTAGTTTGAATTCCATCATGATGAGGTCGAATTTAATCTCACTCAAAGCATAACGCATTGCTTCAGCGCCATTGGTAGCAGTAATGGTTCGGCACCTCAACTTCTCAAGGAGCTTTTCCATGACCATTCTTGAGACTGGATGATCCTCACAAATGAGGACATCCAAGGGACGAAACTGTGGTCCATCCATCAGATTGATTGCAGACATGCGTCGGGAGCTTTGCCGGCGTCTTTGAACACGAAGAAGGGCATTGGCCTTGTCACCTTCGTTGTCCGAAGATGATGGTGACATATCGAATACTTGACTTCTACGTTTGCGATGAGAAAAGACATCGGCCGGTACGGGACTGCCCTCTTGTGACCCAACTGTTTGAGATCTTGCACGTGCGGATGCAGGCCCGCTGACTTGGCGAGGTGTTGACATCTTCTGAGGTGAGATGGCCAATGGCGGCGGACCAGATCCACGGGTCTTGATTGGAGATGATATGGCAGAGCTAGCAGCTTTCTGAAGACTTGCTGGCATTCGAGGGACATCGAAGAAACTGCCAGGAGCTAGTGAGTTTCCAGACTGGTGAGAGAGACTTGAAGAATTGCTAGATGTCTTTCGTCTACCTTCTGCGTTTTGGCCAGCGATGAATGAGACTAGAAGAGGTGACGAGGGTTGAGATGCTCTACTAGGGGAAGAATTTGCCTGGCTTAATCCTGATGGGGACGAGGGTCGATTAATAGCCTTTGCATTAGAAAGCGTTCTTTGAATTGGCATTGGCAAGATAGGGCTACCTTCCAGCGTCGGTCCAGGTGAAGTGCAAGTGTTGGGTGCTGCACCAGGACTTGTGACTGATTTGTTTTGCGCAGCTAAAGCTTCAGCTCGAAGCTTTTGAATGACATCTTTATTTGCTTTTTCCAGCACTGGCAAATTCTTGAAAGCAAAATTTCCAAAATCGTCAGCTACAACTGGCTCACTGAGTCTGCGACTCTTTGAGTCTCGGACATGTGGGGGGATGTGAAGAGGCATTAAGCCGCGCTTGATTGAGTTGACTTGAGACCTAACTCGGGAGAGGGCATCGTGGGGGCGCTCATGATATTCTGCTCCTGGGGTCGAGGCTGGTGGCGAGGCTTGATCTTCCAACTCCTCAGCAAACGACTGCAGAGTAGCGCCACGAGCGTCGAAGTATTCGGTATCTTCGGGGTTTTCAGGAGCGGGGATGAATTGGGCATCATCTTCAAGGAGTTTGTCCCAATCTGTACCCTCAAACCAGGAATGATTTCGAATTTCATCCCCACCACAAGAGAACTTGTCGTCCTTGTTTGCGCCAAGTCGTCCTTGGGGGTCAAGGCACAGGAGCTTGTTCATCAAATCCTTGGCTTCTGGGGAAACGTCAAAGTCATCGTCGTCAGGCCAAGAGATTCTTCGAGCAAGGATATTTTCGAAAACTTCATCTGGACTTCCAGCATGGAATGGCGGATAACCAAACAGAAATTCGAACAGGATACAGCCAACGGACCACCAATCGCTAGTTTCATCTTGACCAACACCATTAACAGTTTCGGGTGCCAAATAATCTGGAGTTCCTACGAATCGACGATTGCTATCGTCTGGATCAAACAGCGCCATTGGAGGAGGCATCATACTCGTTTGGGGTGGTGTGCTCCTATGATCTGCACCGTTGCTTGATTGACTGTTGGTTTGATGGAGGGAAAGCATATCCGGAGACCCACTGCCTTCATTCTCGCTCATTTCCTCGATAGGTGTTCGTCTTTGATTCATCATCTGCTGACCTTGGTTGTCATTGAGAGAGAAGCTCGTAAACATTTGATTCAGAGTATCGCTATTACCACTATCACTTCGCATTGAGATCCTTCGATTGTCCTTATTGACAGTATTCTCACGACTGAGACTAAAGTATGAAGGGGTGTTTAGCCCATTATCTGGAGTCATCTGAGGGGTAGAGCCTGGCGAATGGTGTCCCTGAAAGTCGAACGAAGTTGATCGGGAGGAACTAATCGAAGTAGTGCGCGCGAAGGGTCCTTGTTTGAGTAGGTCGGGGGCGGATTCATTGGCGGTGCTGTTCAAAACTCGCTTCTGACGACCGATCAATCCCATTCGTGACAAACCAAAATCAGTCAACTTGAGATGACCCCTTTGGTCAATAAGAAGATTATCAGGCTTCAAATCTCTGTGAACAATACCTCGGTTGTGAAGATGCTCGACGCCAAGGATGACCTCCCCAAGATATTTCTTGGCCCAGTCTTCTGGCAGGCCACCTAGGACTTTGATGAGAGACGCACAATCTCCACCATTGAGATACTCCATGACGAGATACAGATAATCCTTACTTGAGAAAGTCCAATATAACTTGGCGACGAAATCGCTTTCACCTTGCCACATCATGATAGCCCGTTCAGCTTTTACATTCGTCACTTGATTCTTTGCCACCATGTCCGCCTTCTTGAGAACTTTGATAGCATAGTAGTCACCGGTAGACCGCTTCTTTGCCAAGTATACACTTCCGAACGCTCCTTTGCTAATAGGCTTGATGATTTCAAAATCTTTGATGGAAGGGGGAACTGCTCTTGCTTGAGGAGCGCTAACCGCACTCATTCTTGGGGATGGGGGTGGTCGTGATGGATCTGAATTGGCTGCCGAGGACTGTCGCCTATGATGATGTGGGATCAAAGCAGGCGAGGTAAACTCGCTGCCCGGGAGCATAGGTGAAGCTGTTGGGGAAACTATGCCTTCATGCGCAATTGGGAGGGCACGAGGTTTTGTGATTCGTAGCGGTGACGAAGGTTGTCCAATTCGAACTGGCGATTCTTGTCTGTGAGGGGATGCGGTTCCTGGAATTATTAGACTTCTCCGTTGGCGTGATTTCGCAGTACGACGAAGATCACCAAATTCGGATACTGGGGATTCAGTTCTGGCAGGTGGTCTGGAGATCATTGATGATGAACGCAAACTACCATCGCTATCCCCGGCGTCGCTCTCGAAGAATAGAGACTGCCGTCGAGATTCTGGATGACGTGGGAGGATTCCGATCGGACCTTGAGATCTTGGCGTGGGACATTCTTTTGGGCTGCTCGATCTGGCAGAAGCCGTGACTGATGGTGACCGTCGTCCTTCCGCTGTGTTTTTGACCAGTTCAGCTTCTCGAAGAGCGGCCGCGAGAGAAGATGGATTAGCGTCGAAAGATCCAGTGAAGAAGCCATCTTCGTTTTCAGCAGTTTGCTCTTGCTCCTCTTCCTCCGATTCCGACTCGCTGCTACTAAGAACTCCGGCGGCAATTCGAGCAGCCTTTCGCATAGCTTCATCGATACAATCTTGGACAATAACCGAAAACTCAATGCGGATGCGTTCAGAGTATTCGATGATTCTTCGGTGACGAAGGACCGCATCGACTTTGGCCTTTGCTGCTCTCTCGCTATCTGCACAAAGTAAAGCCAGGCCTTGTTCTTGGTCCAAAGTGTTGGTACTTGGCGATTGCCATTGCATAACTTGGCCAATTCGCGATTCAGATTGAGGCGATTGTGTGCGAAACTCACCAGGAGCTTGTGGTGGCGCCTCTTTGATGGCGGGAGTGCTGATTTCAATGGAGGTATCACACAAATCGAGGAGTAGCTCAACAATCCTTGCCTGAGGGCGTCGGACCGCGAAAGAACGTGCTCGGGCATGACCAAATCCTGTGGTCGATGGATCTCGGGACCTTGCAGGAGTACCTGGGGAAGCTGTGCCAGAGGAAGAAGAGGTTGAAGCGGTTGGCCCAATTGGCATTCCTTTATACTCGGCTTGAGGAGCGGCCAAGGCGGTTTGGTCGCCTGTACTGGGTCGAGTTCTGCGGGCCTCGAGGGCATCTAGAACTTTGACAATGGCATGGCGATGCTCTGTGAGATTTTCCTGGCACATTTGAACCTCCATCTCGGCTGTATGCTCCTGTAAACATAGTTCACTATGCTTTTCAAACCACCATGGCGGAATTTGGCGTTCACAGATGCGGCAGAGAACAGGCAGAGGCGGAGCGTGGTTTGCGGGATCTCCAAGACCAACTTCCGCCAGAGTGGTAAGATAGCTTGCTAGAATTTCTGCGCCTGATCCGAGGGAGTCTACGATGACAGCTGGCAAGTCGATTTGAATTTCGCGGGGCGCAATCCATGGACGTATCATCCACATTGTCTAGATTGAAATCAGTTTATGGACCCCTAGCACCACATTTCACAACTTACGTGACTCTCTCCTCCCGATGAACGGTCGTAAACCATGATTCCCTGGCCCTCCAAATCGATTGTTGCCGGCTCGACCTGCACATCCGGGCTTCCCTCATTGCCCTCCAACAGCTGCTCCGGGATGGCAACTGGAAGCAGTTTCGAAGCCGGACCCAATTGCACGGCAAACCTGATAATCTGACTTCGCGAATCGTCCTTCTTGATTGATTCTACAATTTCCGCAAAGACCTCCTTGTTGTCACTAACCACAATGTCTTTGATTGGTTTTCCCTGAACCGACTCCAGCGTGGTACCGATCACATCTGTCCAGGAAGGGCTGACCCATCGAATGCGGCCATTGAGCCCCAAATCCATAATCACGTTGAGCGTTTGTTCTGCCGCCTCTCGAAGATCATCCCTCTCCTCCCGAATATCCTGACTCAATGAGCGCTCCATATGACCACCAGCATGTGCCCGCAACTTGGACACGGCTGGTGGTGCCAGCATCGTCTTATTGTCGTCCATCGTGGCGAAGATTCCTAAGAATCGAGTGTTGCGCGCCCATTGACCGTAATGCCGTTCGTGCTCTGTATCTCGGTAGGTAGGGTCGGATCGGCCGTCGCTGTCATGCGCGTTGTTGTTGTCCGGGTGTGTGTGCTAATAACCGTGTTGCAATCCCGTCTCGACGAGTGGCAGAGACCGGAGTACTAGCAGCGAGGGAAGAAGCGAGACATCGTGTGAATTGATGTTTGGTGTCTCGATGGTGGTGAAGTGGTGGTGGTAACGCGCCGGGGAAGTGCTGTCGAAGCTACTTTTTTTGGTTCGTCGTTGTCTGGTTGTGGGGGTTGATGCTTGGGAAGGGGGAAGTCGCAGAGTGGGGAGGAAACTTGCTCCAGTGAAGGAGAAGAGACTTCTTTTTTGGAGCGTCAAAGGAGGCAGCTCTGCTCTACGGTCTGTTGGCGGGAATCTCTCGCACTCGGGCTGAGGCAATGGGGATGGTTTGTCGTCGGTGGTTGTCGTGTCCTTGAGGGAGCGCTGTTGAGGTTGCTGCGGAGGATTTTTGTGAGTAAACGGAACGGACCCTCGGTCTCTCGCGTAGATATGGCCTCACCCAGGAAGTTGGCTGGCTTTGGATTAACAGCGGGGAAAGTTAGTCGAGTAAGCCAATCACGAGGGCGAGAAGTGGTATAGTGACCCACAGTAAGTAAGGAAACCAAACAAAGGCATTTCTGCGAGGGTGAGGGAGTGACGCTGTCGAGCCCCTGGTGTTTTGTCTGCCGCCGAGTATCCATTACGACGGCCGTAGTCAAGTACGGTGACCGAGAAAGAGCTTCTCATGCTAGCTATACCAACGAAGCCATTGGAGTCAATTGACATTCACCCCCTCAATTAACATTCACCCCTCAATTAACATTCACCCCCTCAATCTACCATAAAACATTCTCTTCCTGGTGATGCTGCAAATCAATCAATTTCAATCCAATGCCTCTTATTCGCCTCTGACTAAGATGCTTGATTTTTGCATTGACGCAGGCTCTACTCTACTCGCCAGAGTTAAGCTGAGGTGTCAAGCTGGCACGCTCACGCAGGCATCGTGCTAGCAAGCCGACTGCCGATATCCTTCAAAGGTCTCCTCAAAACCAATTGTCGAGCCAGTGGGCATGGCAATATGGGACCACCCTCGTCGAACCATGCAATATAGAAGGGCACTATAAACTCATGGGCTGATTTATTGGTGCAGCTCTTAGTCGCAACTCTTATGCACGACGATCTATTATCCAGAGTGCAAAAGACATCACTCTGCTTAGCCGTTTCCTAAAGCCCAATTGCTGTGATGCAGCCTCAGGGGCAGCATTGACGACTCTGGCGAGGCATTGGCGAGAATTGACGAGTATGGGGGGCACGGCGGCCGAAGTGGTGTTAGTAATCATCATGATGTTGAAAGGAGATCTGTGATGAGCCCATCGGAATGTGGTCATGTTATTCCGGTAGGTAGAGCATTTTCTCTCTTGGATGCAAGAATAGCGTGCTTGGTAACAGAGGGGAAGCAGGAAGCAGGAAGCGACGGGATTTCCATTGAGGGGGAGCGACACTTGAGCCCTCCATGCAGCATAGCGTAGTCTTTTGCTAGCTTGTCCCTCAAGCTCGAAGGATGGATTGAGGGGGTTTAACGATGAAGGGGGGAGGAAAGAGAGGCAAGAGAGGAAAATACGAGAGTATAAACGCTCCGTGACCACTTCTCCAAACTTCTTTTTTACCTAGTTGGGTGCTGGATTGCATGGCATGGAACCGGTGGTGTTGTGTCAAGCAAAAAGGCTTTCCAGTCCCTGCCCAAGGCCAACCAACATGTTGAATATGAAAAATATGGCGTAGTCACGGTGGCAAATCCCAAGTCAAATCCCAGCCCGGCAAGTCCCCCCTCAATCCCCTGACAGGCGATCCTCGTCCTGGCCCTCCTTTTTTACGTCGCCTATCCCAACACCAACTTTCCAACCCATCACATCCACGCTCCCACGCATTCCCAGAAAACTCTCTCGTGGAACGCGAATGGAAGGTCTTCCCATCCCACCCTCTTGACGGAATCACCCTCTCTTTCCACATATCACACCGCCCCCGCCGTCATTTTTCGTCAAATGGGAATCCACGGCCTACGGCACAGTCAAACCACTACCACCTCACATCTCAACCTTGCTCCAAAGAAGTGCAGAAGTGCAGACTAACATCCAAACTCGTCCTGGCACCGATCTTTAGAACACCAACATGACGAGATATTGGTGCCAACAGCCCCACTCTGCATCTGTGGCTGCCGCTGCATACCACTAGCACCGGCCACGACATCGACGGCCCCTCAAAATCCATTATCTAGAGAAATCCTCACCACCCATTGGCTTCTGGGATAAACGTCTCACCGTATGGAGGTATAGAGCATCTTAGACAACCTCACCCGTCAGCACGGCAGCAGCAAGACCATTCATCATACAGACCACCCACACTCCATCTCCGAGTAGGCAGGTTCAAGGTACCAATTCCGATAGGTAACCTCCAAACTCGCGTCCCCAAAAGTCAAATACACAAACTCAACCTTCAAAAAGACCTGTCCAACATCCTAAGCGAAGAAGACCATGCGGACACCCGAATTCTCCGCGTGCTCTGTTACCTGGTCGTCACCAGATACGTCGGTGAACCCGCAGTTTGGGTAACACCAAACACGGCGTACGACCTGCTTCTCTTTCTTCACAAGAAATCTCGTTTACAATTCTTCGTCTATTATTCTCGTGTCTCCCCAGAATTCAAATTGGTCCTTCCTTCCTCCATGGCATTCTAGAAAACAGGTGCAAGACTGGCATCACCCGACGGTGCAGACTCCGTACATTACATTTTACATACAACTTGCACCTTCCTTGAGCATGCGGTATTAACAACTTTACATACATTTTCATTTTCCCGCCGTTGGCGTTTTTCTTTCCCCCCTCACTCACCTCACTCACACCACTCACGCCGCACCCTTCTCTCCTCATTTTTTCTCTCACAGCTGCTGCAAATCACCACCACATCTCGAGTAGGGTTCCAGTCTCGAGTCATATTTCGATACGCCGCGGATGCACAACGTCTCTGCCGCGTATGTGGGGGGAACTTTTCCCCCCTAAATTTAGTCTTTTACAAATAACGGTCAGCAGACGGACATTTCACCCACGTGATCGGACACGAAAACGTGGAGATGGGGGTATGTTGTCCTACTCTGTGTTCAATTTTCTTTTCTGTTGCTCAAGCTCCCTCGTACGAGTACACAAGCGTGATAAGATGAGACACTTTCTCACGCGAGTCAAATTGGTCACTGGTCTTGAATTTGTGTATTTTGAGTTGTAGTCTCGGAAAGAGAGTTTTGGGAGTTTGGTTGGGTCGGATTCTAGAACCAAAACCCAGCACTCCCTTTCAGCTGTCTGCGGATCTCTCCTTTCTTGAATCTGCAAGTACTTTTTCTTCGAGGGGTTTCCGTACTGACGGTTTTATAATCTGATTGGTTGGAGACGTTGCAGAAAACATATGCAACCCTCAATTCAGACTTCTTGGTAAGACTGAGTAGTCCTTCCTTTCAATCCTTCTACTCTTTTCCATCAAGTTCATCTGTCGATACAACCCTAGTCCAAGCTGAGCGTTACGATATTATACCTTATTATCCCGCTTATTTTCTTTTATTCTCCGAGAGCTGGTTCCTGGTTTTTTTACTTTCATACTCGGTGGGCAAGGCTAGTGCCTATCTCCACGGTACCCCATACAAGTTACTCGATCCTGGAACCTTTCCTATAACTTGGGATTGAATGAGGATGCGTGTGACGAACTCAATTCAACTTTAAATAGGGTACTAAGTTTATTATTTTTAGCTCTCTCTGTTTTATCACCTAGCATACCTTTTGGGAGGACTCACGTGATGGAACGTTTTGTTACCTAGGTAGAGATTACTCCCCGAACATATCTATTCATCTCAGTCGTTCCTGGTTTTTCCACTGTTGTACCTCAACAACGATCAATTCGCGCATTTCTACACTCGCATATCCTGTCTGGCGGGCATCGGTTGCTTCCTCGATGGGACCCTGAACGAGGTCATTCCATCGGACAAGGTTAGAAGCCATGTCGTGACAAGTTTGCTCATCCCAAATCAGCTTGAGAACCACCCAGCCATCTAATACCGCTCTTCCAAAGTTCGTAATATCAGTATCGTTGTTGATAAATGACATCTTCCTTGCTGAGGGTCGGCGAAGGGGACGAAATGATTCGCGCGAAGATAATATCATAATTAAAAGCAAGATGCCATCTCGACATCTCCAAGCGTAAGTTCAAGGGCGGAGAGGCAGAACTCAGAGATGGTTTATTTTGTGACCATAAATTAGCAGCTAGGAACGCCTGGACAATGCTTTTTGAGCCGCAATAAATTGCATAATGTATCGGCAGCCATCCGTTCCAAAGTCTGTCATTTTGCCAAAAAGACCAGGTATAGGTGTTGTTAATTTCATGAACATCATTGTCTTTGCAAACTGCTAGGGCCTCCTTCAAAGTCGTCAGATTTAGTCGACCGCGAGCCGTAAGAAAGGTTGTGAAGTAGATGAAATTCCATCTGGGAAGAAGGGTATGTTGTTGCTCGTCGGAATTATTGCCTAAAGGCACGTTGCAATAAGGTGATTTACCTTGCTGCAAGAGAGTTTTTGCAACATCCACCCGTCCCTTCTTGATCATGAGGGAAAGTATGCTGCCGGTGGTATCTACTGCCCCGCTATTTTCTTCCAGCAGAGCTTCAATTGACCTTTTTTCATTGCTATCAGCGGCGATTTTAAGGGCAGTTCGATTTTTGTCGTTCCAATCCGCCATATTAAATACGGTGTCCCATTTGAAGAGTTGTAAGTCGTTGAGTTGATTTCTCCATATGGAATCGACTTTCGTCAAGAGGTGTTGTATGTGCTTGTTCCCCCATGATACTTTAAACTTCATCAGAAATCGAATCATTTCCACATTTGATGTAGCAGCAGCGTGGTACAACGCCGTCCGGCATGGCATGTGTTTCGATTTTATTAGATCGCAGAATATGGTGCTCGCTTCAGAGCGAACAATGTGAGCAATGACGTCCGTTGCACAATTATCTATTGCTCTTCAGAGACATTCAGTTGGCTCATAATGCAGCACTAATAAATCAAATGTGGGCAAAGAGCCGGAAATAATTGCAGCATCAATTGGGAGCATGTTAATGGCGTTTGGAAACCTCACTATTGCATCCCAGTTGTCGGAAGATATGGCTGCTTTTAGGTCACTAAGATTGTATTCCATCCCACGTTTTGCCCACCGAGACACTAGGCTATCAATTTGAGGCTGGTTTAACTCGACACTTAATGGATAAAATTCCGTGAAGTGTTTATTTTTTAATAATTGGGAAATCAGGGATTGGAGAAGTTCTCGATCAACCGGATCGTCGCCGACGGTTTATTCAACAAGATTCAAAGATTCATGGAGAGCTCCATAGGATACCATGCTACTACCTTGACTTGATTCCAAGTATCTCAATAGAATCTCGATTATGGTAGCGGGTTTCCACCCACTAGACAAATGCCGCAGCGGGATGTTTTGGCTATCAACCTTAGAGAAGACTCCGAATATATCCTCCAGTTTATTGAGGAATCTCGGAAGGGAACTTTTCAGTATATTTGGCCATCTTTCTATTGCCGGATGTAGTAGCAGCGTATCGAATACTCCTTTGGAAGAAATCGTGCCAACAGCGGTGATGTAACTTCGGTAAGAATCTCTCGGAATCGGAAAGCTCTTGGCTATAAATTCAATGGTTTCCTGGAGGTGGAGGCAGATTGCAAGTTCGAAAGGGCTTCTGGGTTCGATCGTAGAAATTTCGGTAGGATTGGCACCAATTTTGATTAAGGCTTTGACTGTGGGAAGAGAGCGCAGCCTCATAGCCATATGCAACGAAGTTCCATGAAGCTCGACTCCTAATGGGGAAAACCACGTTCGGGCTGAAACAGCTTGGTTCACCAGAGAATCGAATCCAAGACCAGAAAGCTGTGATACGAGGTCATCGACACTGCCTTCGACGTCTCTTACAAATGCGAGGAAGTGTAACGGGGTTTTCGTCTTTGGAGTGGTAACTTGAGATGCAAACCCTAGCCGGTATTCGGGCTCCAATTCGTCGAAAATTGCAGTGAAGAGTCTCGACTGACAATTTCGAATAGCAGCAATCAGGCTATTGAAAATGACAAGTTCTCGTTCCTCCCGATTAATCTCTTGAAGACTGTTGGCAAACTCAATAGCCCGACTCCACCATGATAATGCACCCATTGAGGCGCAAGTCGAGAAGAAATCATCTGTCTGGAAATCGGAGTCCAAAGATTCATATTTGATGACGACGTACCAAAGTGAAAATTGACTCTCTCTGGTGTCCGCCAAGAAACGGTCGATATCTCGTGCATGTGCCCAAAAGTAAGTATTTCCTTGGAAACTGAACTTTCTCCGCTGTATATGTGAGGCATTCTTTTCATTCCATGATTGAATCATTGAGATATATCTCAGCTCTATGAGAGCAGAGTTACCAGCTTCTTGTATTGCTTTTAAGACCAAATTTGCGGCTTCGCCGAAGATTGGAGCTCCATCAATCAATAAAGCCCCCCTTCGAAACAGTAAGTTGCAGGGGAAAGTGTTTCTGGATTAGAAGGAGCATGAAACTCGCTTCAATATATTCATGTTGTGGTGATTTTGGGAAGTTGTAGGCCATCTTATCATAGTTGATTTTGACTCCGAAGCCCTCCGCATAGCACCTACCGAGAAGAAGGTACCACTCGGCATGATTGGGCTCAACAAGCCATCCAATATGTCTTCAATCTCCTGCACAGTTTGTATGGGTATTCCATGGCACTGTTTTGTACCAGGGGGAGAAGTTCTTGTACGAATTAGCAAGCGAAAAACTTTGCGGGGAAGAAATATTTACCCAGACAGCTACAGATGACACGGATGGAGTTATACGAGGATAGCATATCAGGGCTCTTCCAAAATAATCAGCGGAGGCACCTTCGTTGAGATTGAGAAACTCACCTGTCCCGTCGGTCAAGCATTGCAGCAATCATACTCATATCACTACGTCGTGAGTTACGGTCTTTGAGACTATGCCTGAAGATTAGTGCAAAAAGAGACCGACCAGATGCTGGAATCGAAGAACAAGTACCCAAATAGGACAACACTCGGTCAAGCAGCGTATCTGGCGGAAGTCCTTCTAGATACGCGATCATCTCTGAAACTTCAAGCATATCATTCGAAGATGTAATCCACGCAGTGTCGAAGAAACACTGACCAACTCTCACCAGTTCCCATACTAAGAGCCCATATGAGAAAGTCTCACAACGCGGGAGTAAGTCGGATGTAATAACTGCACCTCTGCGGACGGTCAGATATGCACGATCGGCTGCAGAGGGCTGTGTCAAGTCAGTTAGTCGCATTGTCGTTAGAGAGTCACGGCTGAGAAAGATAGTGACGTGCAAATGCGGAGCACGTGATAAGTGAGGGAAGACCAAAGTGTTCTCTAGT
>LLCD01000196.1:0-24170 GCA_001414355.1 Hymenoscyphus salicellus
CAGGGATGTTACTTTCACAAAGTAAATTTATGACATAGGCACGGCAGGAACGCTATGTTAACTAAAATAAGTGCTGAATGCATCTAGGCACGAAATTTTCTTTAAGATATTCTGGAAAAATACGTAGAGCTATATAAATCAATGGGGACCGCTTAAACGACGGCAAGCAGCTGTATAAAGCCGAAGCTGCAAACTACTTCAATCTGGTTATTGATTTTACAAACTTAGACTTTCTAACCGAGTACGAACTTCCCGACTGATATGAAGGGAATAATTTTATAACTTTTGGTCATCTCTTGCTGGCCTCGGCAGTGGTTGAGCATTTCATGAAAGATGAAACAATAATTACTACTGTTTCAGATTCGATAGGTTACACCTGCAAAACTCATTACGAACACATTCCAATTCGAAATGCCGGTTTATTAGAGTTCTCAAGTGGACCATATGAGGACATGCCAAATTTAGGGGAAGGGTTTCAATACCCAGATATAGAGGTCCGCTTCATTCATCGTACCGCTGAATAAATTCCTCCTAGAGACGCTGGAGGGCCAAAATATACTCAATGATGGTAGAGTTACTAAAACGGTCCGTATAGCCGCTCTCGTACATGCAAGGCTCCTTAGAAGCTGGACTTCGGTTCACCCCAATCCATTGACGAGCAAGAGATTTATGCTTACAAATCGATGCTTAGTGACCACTATGTTGAGTCTGGCGGTAGTTGGGCGCAGACTTTACATCAAGTCTACTCACAGCTTCAAAGCTCCAAGGCTGTGAGATGGATGGAAGCATGGCATTCACTTGCACATGCAATGCCTGAGACCTACTTGCAGATCAAATGCTACGACATCCTTGGTTTTGCTGCGCACGAGGGTTTGACAGAGTTTGTGTTTATATCTTGGCGCCAGCAGGCTTTATTCACATCTGAATACAAGTTGTATGTTTTGAACTGAGCGGCACATATATCTTGGATTCAATTGTCAGATCATCAATCAACGTTAGAGTGGCTTGGTTTGATTGACTTCCTTCTCTCCAGCGGCTGTGAGCTCGAAAATCGCCATCCTGAGTTCGAAATCAAGTATCCTGCATGTGAGACGTTTCTGTGGGAATTATATGACAATTTAGGGCGAACGCAACAAGATGCAAACAGCAACTTTTCAACTGGAGCTTTACAGACTCTTCAGAATTTTGTTGAGCATGAAGCAAATCTGACTAGACAAACTTATTGTTTTTTCTACTCTGGTTCATTTAAAAACTAGCGCAACCTTCTTTATATTTCGACAAAAGAAGCCAGGGTCTTACTCGTGAAACTCTCAATTTGCCATCTTCTAGGACTCGTAACTTGCGGTACGAGTTTCGAAGATATGGTACCCGATATTATATCTGTATACAACGCTCAAAAACCCGAAATACTCGCCATAGGAGATGGGAACATAGGGACCTGGTCGAAGAGCGCTAGGCGAGTTAGTTAGGCTTTGGAGCAGCAACTTCTGAGTATTATGAAAGCACAACCTTTGATTTGGGCTTCCTATGACAGCAAAATAGGAACATGGAAAATAACAGCTAAAGAGATAGATAAAGTGCTTAGAAGTCATAATTTGACATGGAGGAACCAAAATATCTAATAGGTTACTTATTAAATGAGAAGGGTTTGCAAAAGCTGTATCCTGCAACACTGAGCAGGTGGTTGTGGGTGCCTAACTATAAGGGCAAGTCGCATATAGTACCTACAAAGTTTTTGAGCGATTGAAAACGAGAGTTGTAACTGAGAGGTCTTTTTCTTCTTTTGACTGTTAGCAACAACAACAAAAGAAAAAAAGAAAAAACATACAACAGCAGGTATTCGCTGGTGGTCACCCACCCAACTACTAATCCGCCGATCTGAGGCTTGTGTATGGCAGAGCGGACGGGATGCCCAATTCTCCTCAGTCTATGGTCGTATGTGCCAGACCATTGAGTATTTGTGTTTTTGAAGATGGATAGAAGTTGGTGTTGGGGGTTGTAAAATGCTGAATCAAATATCAAGTAAACAAAGAATAAGAAAGTTCAAAAGGCTTTCTCTTAATCCAGCCAATAAATAGAACTCTTGAGTTGATTCGTGTTAAAAATACCCCAGAGCGAAATCACCAAAAACTGGATGGGGAAAGTCATCAATTCCATTAACCCCCCTCCCTCCCCCCTCACAAACACACTTCCCTAGACCCCCCAAAATCCAAAGACAATCAATACTTAACGATCCATAAAACGCCAATCAACAATCCTACAACCTTCAATTTAATTTCCCTTAAAATTCCCAGTATTTCCTCAAGACTCAAGTGGGTAACAGTAGCACACTGACTGCGCTTCTCAAATCTCACCAACTAACAACCACTAAACCCACATACCCTCCACTTAAACACCCTAAAGAAACCCCCCCGACCCCCAAGGAAATATCAATTCACATCTGGTGCGCATCGATTCATATTTTTGTTATATTTTTGCGATTACTGGTTGTTGACTTACTGTGTTGCAATTTTGGTAGGGGTCGCAAGTGATCCATAACCTGAGAGGGCCACGCGAAGCACTCATCGAAAACATGCAACACCTTCCAACCCTACCTACCCAACCATCTCATTATTCCATCTTTACTAGGAAGGTTCAAGACTACCACTCTAAGCAATCGAGACAATTCAAAATATTGACCCGGATAACATGGAACCAAGAAGCTTGATAACCCCCAAGTATCGAGAGGGTGATACATAGAATTGTCTAGCGTCACAAAAAGTCCACCAAATATCTACGTTTCCAACGAGCGAGCACATATTAATTCAATTAACCTTGTATCCTCATCAAGAAAACCCGACCGTTGGTCGTAGAGTAATTAAGATGGTCGGGCTGTCTTTGGTGCATGCAGCCGAAGGACGAAAGAACCAAAAGTCCATAGTAAATAATACAACGTCACGAAAGTCATCAGAATAAAGACAGGAAACATTCAAAAGAGGGCGAGTTGGCCCATTTCAATTATATAGTACCTATGTACCATCTACAAAAAAACACTATTCAAGTGTTCATCATTCATTCCCCATTTCTAGGGGTTGTTCCCATTTATACAAATTCCCAAACTCCATGTCAATCCAATCAGACA
Source organism: Hymenoscyphus salicellus (assembly GCA_001414355.1). Taxonomy (NCBI): domain Eukaryota; kingdom Fungi; phylum Ascomycota; class Leotiomycetes; order Helotiales; family Helotiaceae; genus Hymenoscyphus; species Hymenoscyphus salicellus. Next base: position 3,122 of record LLCD01000196.1, read on the forward strand.
CTCCCAGTGTCAACTAACAATATTTACAAAAACGCCAGTATGCCAGAATTCCCAAATCAAAGGCAAATCCAAACTCCAACACCAAGTCCCATCATTCCAATCATCATCATTAATTTCGTAAAGGGGATACCCTTATATGTATCATCAGCAGAAGAAACAGACAGTTTCTTCTCAAATAGTTGTGCCACATCATCAACCTCCTTCTCTTGTGGTTGTGGGGCGAAGAACCGCGGTGGCGCGAGTTGGAAATCAGTAACCCGTTTCCCACCCTTTCGAGTCGCAGTCGGAGTTATAGGGACGGTGGGAGTCCAGTCCATTGCAGTGTCATCGGAGGGTTTTTGGTCGAGAAATGGATCCGCTTGTATATCAATGAGGGCAGAAAACATTGTTGCAGGGCCTTTTTGTTGAGCTTGTGGGGAGGTGGAGGTTTGGTCGATGAGGGGTGCGTTGCGCCAATTGGGCGTCTTTCGTTGGGTTTCGATTGATTGCAGAGATAGTTTTGCAATCTGATGAGGTTAGCAGAGGCAGATAAATTGGAGGGAAGAATGCTTACCAGAACGTAGAATATGATCAATGAAGCATGCAAGCTCATTGTGAATACAGCAGATTGTAAGCTATAGATAAGTGGGTTGATGTAGAAGAAGGCGGCAGTGTTGATTCCACAAGCCAAAATTTGGAAGAGATACCACTTCGTGTATCGGGCGAGGGAGGTGAGAGGCTTGGAACCATTGTATTTTGGATTCCAGAAGGCAGCAGAAAAGGTCAAGACAAGGCATATCAATGCGCAAGTGTCAGAAGCGACCATTTCGATAGTAGTGTCGATTATGGTATTGATTCGGGTATTGGTGGTATTGAGGATCGGAGGAGCTGCGAGGACAATGTTGCAGATGCTCCAGAGGATTCGAGAGATGATGGCTGTGAACCAGAGGAAGCATCCGATGGTGGCAATTTTGGGTGTATATTGAGGATTCGACTTCAGCTCTCTGGTCTTCTTCAGAGCATGGCCAAAGAAGTCTTGTTTCGCAGTCTTGTAAGACAGCTTGAGGGCTTCGTTGGCGCCTGGACGACACTCCTCACAGATTCCAGGGTATCGAATCTCTGTGTTGCGGATAAACTCCTGTCGTGCAATTTCTGAGCCGCCCTCAAATCCTGCTATGGCTGCAACCTTGAGTCGCTGTTGGTTGCTGCATTTGTTGCAGAATTGGAAGGTCTTGGTTGGGGTCGGATCGATGGTATTCGCAACCGAGAGCCGACGGCGGATGAAAGAATTGCCATTGTATTCGGTGGCAGAGGAAACCGGAGGATCTGTGATATCTCCATTCTATTGCGCCTGTCAGTGTTTGCGGATTCAAGAGATGGGGGGAATACTCACTGCATCGAGAAAGTTCTCGGCGTCGCAGCAGGGACAGACAAAAGAGGTGATGCCCGAGTGGAATTTGATGGTGGATTTGACGTTACAATAGTAACATATGAGGTATCGATTGCGAAATGCCATTAGGGCATTCTTCGTAGGTGTCGCGAAGCGGTAGAAGGCGTTGACGATGCACGTGGTTGGCGTTTTTTCGTCGTCGGCGTTATCGTATAGATACGAGGGTAATCGCCGAGGGGTATACATTTTGTGTGGATGGTGAATATAGTGGATGGTGATTGCCAAAATTGAGCTGAAGCGATGAAGCTTGCGATGTGCATGAAGAGAGGAAGAAGAAGTCGTGACTGAGGAGAGACATGTTGTATGGCAGGGGATGGGTTGAGTTTGGCTTTGGGATGTCATAGGGAAGTCGCGATGTCGAGTAAGGAGCGACTTCGAACTCTCACTCCCTCATCCCTGCCAGCAGCTCCTCCTTTTTCAACCACCACCTCACCACAAAAGACTTATATTTACTCTAAGAGTGTCGAGTAAGCAAAAATATCGTTCTAGCCGTTTCGGACAATTGAAGGGCATTTCCCTGAACAGTTTGAACAATGAAAAGTCAAGGAAGGAATGACTGAAGTCTACTCACTCAACTCAGTCCCCCTGCACATCCGTTTTTTGTCAACTACTTTACCATGAACGAATATTGTTGTTCAAAACAATCCCGAAGAATCGAAACATCGTTTCTAAGTTTTGGCACAATTGTATGACATCATTCTAAATATCTCGCACAATTTCATCACAGGAAGGTGCGACTAAAGCTCGGCTCGGTTCCGCATCTGTTTCTTTCAAATCGCGCGCTTTCGCAACCACAACGCAAGAAGAGTATTGCTCGAAATGTTCTCAAATTGTGTGAATAAGTAATTCCAGAACATGGAGGCATTACAGGAAGTTTTCTAAACATTTTGAACAATTGAGTTATCAAGGAAGGAGAGAAAATACTTCACCTCGACTCAGACTGGAGCTCCATCCCTGCACCACCAATAACAGACTCATTCGTTTTTCCAAGACGTTTCAAGCAGGTAAAAGTATTAGCGCAGATGCGTCTGGCACAGGAAAAGTATTGCTCTAAACCATTCGAACAATACAGGAAGGAACTCGACTCGAGCCCGCATCCCAGTCTCTATCACGGGTTTCCAGCTTTCTCAGCCAGCACTGCACTTAGATTTATAGACCAAAACACTTCAAACAATTAAAATGCCTATTACAAACGTCTCGAATGATATACTATGTGATATCCCACACAATTTGAACAACAAAAAGTGTTCTTCCAACGTATACCCAGAGAATTGAAATTAATCTTTGAAACGATCTCCGACATCCCCCGTTCTTCGAACTAACCTCGAATAATCAAGAATATTATTCCAGCACTTTAGATTAGGTAAAATGCATCAACCCAGATATGTCGTATATTTGAAAGTGGTTTTCCAAACAAACAAGGGCGGCTGGAAAGCCCCCAAAGAGTCAAATACATCAACTCGTACAAGAGACAAGTAAGCTTCATGAGCCTATTCGAACTGTCTAGCACGAAGAGTTTTTCACCCACAGTTCATAGCTTAATATTTTAAAACAGATTCAGATTTCAGGGTTCATTCCACTTGCTCGTCGGAACCAATCACTCGCTTAGTCCATACCCCATTTTTCTGTAAGTAAACAAAGTCGTGTCAACCATTTTCTGAACAAAACTACTACCCAAAACCTCGAAATGCAAATCATATTCCACAAAAAGGCGAACAACGCTTTGCCATTTTCAGTCACAAAATTTCGACTCCCCAAATCAAGATTCTGCTTAGGGCCTATAACGTTATCTGCACCGCCCCATATTTTTGTCATCGTATAATACATGATCAAAGCCATCAATTTTGGCGTCGTTTCCCCCGTTATATAATCTGGAATGAACAATGACTGAGTGTGTCATTGGAGACGCGACGGAGAGATGAATTGGAATGTTTTGGTTGGTGCAGGCTCCAATTTGTACTCGGCAACGGAGGGGCAAAAGAATCTGTTATACTGCTGTTCTATTGCACTTGTCAATGTGGACCTTATATCTTCAAATGGTAGCGCAATGCACAAGAAAACTCGCTGGTCCGTAGCAGGGATAGACAAATGAGGTGATTCCGCCGTTGAACAGAAGGTCCCGAATATTTCCGTTCCAAGTTGCCGGAGGGTACGCTTGTTCAGTATTAACAGAAGAAAGTAAGAAATAGAAATGACATCAAGGAATAATGGAAATATTAGGGTGTGTTGGATAAGGAAGGGAGACTGGAGGAGAAAGGGATACGGAGGTAGATATTCCTCGCGTGGATCCTCGCCAAATTACCCATTAACGTTCACTCAACTAAACAAAACCCCTAAACGCGCTAGCCCAAATCCACACTAGTCGAGTTAACTTGGCAGCAGCACCATTCCTAATACAGCAATCCCTCATACTTCGTTACACATCGCAAAAAAGTCAACTCAACTTGACCTGTTGATTAACCCAGATAGGCAAGCCCAACTTAACATCCCTACTTCACCAAAAAAACCCCTTTCCACTAGCTACCCGGAGTTCACCCGTTTTGTTGCACATCGCAAAAATCTTTCGAGAGCCGCCTTTAGGGCCCCCAGGCGCATTCTCAATAACTTTGCGCCCACAACCTCTATCCCGAGATCCATTTTTCTACATGGTCTTGTGAGGGAGTTTTAACTCTCTGTTGAAGAATTAAGTAGATCTGAGGGGGTGACTTTTTGATGGTGTTGCTAACAAAAAGTTTGAAGTGACTCTATCGAAGTTTGGAGAGGTAAAAGCGGCCGAGGGAAAAAATACTAGTGTGGAACTAGCGGTACATGGGTGTTTATGGTTATTTTAGCGTGGGGAAGGGATGGTATAGGGTCATTTGGGGCAGGAGTGACTTCACCAAATTAAGCGACTTGCAATACTTCACTTTTGGCACTACGCTATACCTAAAAAAGCACTTTGCAATAAAGCGCATTCATCTCCTAGCATGTTGAAATGACATGGTGGTTGACAAGTCCAAACAGTCGATGAGGAACTGGCAGAGGATATCCTTCGTTGAAAGGTCTTTCTGACTCTCGAAGTTGGGGTTTTTCCCTGGCAATATGGAAAGTTAAATCGTTGAAGGGAGTATAAATGTTGTGGGCGTGGTATAAGTTGAGTGATATGGAGGTGACTAAGATGTTTTTACAAGATATGATAATTGGTAGATCACCTACCAATAGCGACCCAAAACGTAACTATTCATAGGCACAAATAGTCGATTCAAAAATCTGTATAAGGCCAGGTTTCAGCTTATAGTGGTAATAGATAATATTTCTATCTGGTTTGCTTCAGCGCAAATTGATAGGGGACTTTGCATCATGAGAGTGCTAGGTACAAACCTGAATATTTCCGTTTTACTTTGCGTGCGGGGGTTTTAGACAAGGGAAAACACTCGACCAAGTAGTAGCAACCTAGAACGGGTCCTTCTCGGCTTTCAATCCTATGTCCCACCCCCAAGCCCATCCCGCAATTCATCATATACAAAAATACCAAGACTTCTAGCACAAAATCCACCAATTCACGCCTGTTGGTAGTCCACTGGTCGACTTATCGCAGTCGTTCGCTCCATGACCACTGGTAAACTTATGATCCACGGAGAGGTTTACACTAGTTATGCATTAACCATCGGGAGTATAGAGTGATCAGAAATTCGGGCTTCAAATACGCTGTTGTAGTAGTTGAGCAAGTAAGACTCACATACAGCTGGCTTATTTGAAGGGAGGAGTGCAGATAGAATTTGATCTTACGGATTGAAGTCTATCTCGAACCTCTTTTGTTGCTGGTTTGAGTAGTTGTTGGCTTTTTCGCGTTTTTGTGGACGATGGATTGCTAAGCGAGACATATTCACCTAGAGATCTTAGGACGTACACACAACTTGGCTCGAGTAACACCAAAAGAGCTTCGACTTTTGCGTATTTGACATATCGTGAAGACCTGTATGATGGTGACTATCAAAAAAATTGTTACTAAAGAAGTGCAATGCGGTAATCGTGGAAAAGGATGCAGTGAGGATGCTATTTAATTGTCGGTAGATCAGGATTCGTAAGAATTGAGCAGCAAGCACATCCCCAGTAGCCCCTCCCACAGAAGTCACGCTACGATCTCCAATTCCAATCCAATGCTCTACCTGTTGCTTTCGCATATGGAACTGCATTGTGTTGGTAGCTGAAGGGGCCTCGTGTTCGGCATCCTTGAGGAATTGCCACTGGGCCTCACAGCCGCATGTAAACCCTTCAAAACTTCCTATCATATGTCTCTTCTTGCTATAATAGTCTATTGCACTTCACGTAATCAAACTTTAATCAAATTTGATACCCAGGTACACAAATATACATCAGACTGTTATCAACTCACGTACTTATCTCGCTTGACCGCCTCTTTCTTTGTTGTAGCAAACAAAGCACTGGTACCCGTATAAGAAGCACAAGGTACCAGTTACTGATTACTATGTAGAGATTGGAGCTCGAAAAGACAAGATGCGACCAATATCATAAGTTGTTCAGAAGGTAGACCAAGAACAGGCTGGTGCAAGAAAGTTACTTCTATATTCATTAGTGACTTGTTTACAGAAGAAGGATATCTGTACACTTACGATCTTTAAGATCCAGTGTCAATAACTGCTTGAAGGGCAAATATATGAACGAAAGTGGGCCCAAGGATGTTCAACAACTCGAGAAAGGATTCGAAGCCATTTCAAGATATAAAGAGAGAACCTTGGTACAATACTACAATTTGGATCACGGCAATATCTGCTAATGAAGGCCACAGGAAGTTTGGAAGTGTTGGAAGGGCTGGAAGAGGAGAAGAAAAAGGAGAATTATGAAGGAAGGAAGAGGGGAAAGTCTAAGGGGGGGGGGGAGTAAGAGATCATCAATGTATTTTGGGAATGTGCCAAATCCAATACAATTCCATTTCTCCATGACATTACAACCTGTCGCTTATCCAAAGAATCCCTTCTCAAGATGGGCCAAAATATAGCAAAAGTGTTCCCGCCCGCTGGCAGTAAATTAAATTGGTCGGACTTTCTCCTGCAGGGGCCCCAGCCTAGGTACGTTGATTCGTAGAAATATGTCTTATTTTAAGGTTATGTTTGGAATTTTGAGTGCATGGGGGGAGCTTTTAAGCTCTAGCTCTCTTGTTATTCATACTTTTTTCTAGAACTTAACCGGAGTTCTTGTTGAGGATTGTCATGGTTGTAAATTACACTGGTGCCTGTGGTGCCTAAACACTGCCTTTTGTCCCCTTCTACTCGAGTACATAATCTGCTCTCCAATCGCCCTTCGGATGCAAATACCCCTCCGTGAAGCTTTCTTCTTAGCTCATCAGTGATCATGCTTGCCCTGCGTATCCACCAAACTTCACCAGCAAACATGGCCGCAATTGGCGAGGCGGCGGCAGTTTTGGGTGTGATTCTAGCTGTAAAAGAGGTCCACCGACATTATAAAAATGATTAAAACAATCAGGGATGCGCCGCGGTAGTTTGCAAATATCAGACGCGAAATCAAAGGCCTGTGTGGCGTCCTCGAAGGGATCAGAAAGAATTTAAAGCTACATTCCAATTCTATAAGTGTCAGCACACCCAGGAGCTGTCTGAAAACAATTGAGGGTACTATTATCGAGATGAAGGATCTTGTAAATAAGGTGAAGAGGAACAGGTCGCCACTTATGTGAGGAGGATACGAAAAGAATAATAACGGTGCCTTGCTGTCGCGGTTGGACCGGAATAAGTCGAGCCTAGCGATGCATTGCCGGGGAGTGATGCAAGTACTTCACAGTTGATTTAACTGCCATGGCTGACCAATTGATACCAATGAGAGCGTAAGAGACAAAATGATAGACAACAAACCACTTCCACCTCCACCTTACCCTCGAACCAATCCAGCTTCCTTCACCCCAGCATATTATCCAACACTCTACTCCCAATCACCTTATTTCCAACAACGTTGAGCCCAAGGGATAGAGCTTTGAAGACAGGGGAGGGGGAAAATTTCCGACCGGGTGGTTCTCATGGCCCTCCCCTCGGCGCACCTAGTCTATAAATGGGCCCTCCTCCTGTTGTGCCTCAGTATACAAACCTCTTTTTCGACGCAGCCAATCCATACAATAGTCCTCATGGAAAATGGTAATTCATGTTAGGTATAGGATGCGGATTCGATGGTGTGGAAATGGAATTGAGGAGTAGGAGAGAAACCACCAGAAAGAATTGGTAACCGAACTCAAGATAGGAGAAGAGAACACTGGTACAATACTGCAACTTGTATCACGGAAAGATTTTTGAAGTAAATTCAAAGGAAGCTTGGAACGAGGGAAACATGAACGAAGAAAGAAGAGGAGGTCCTAGACGGAGGGAAGCGAACGATCATCACTTCGTTTTAGGAAGGTACATTGGAGAACTCATACTCGAACAAACCTCGGGGGCACAACCCAAATAACGACCTGAAACTTCCCCCTACAAAAAATCATTAGGTGGAAAGCCAGCCCCAATTCGATTTCTACGACCTGAGATCTCGCTTATAAAAAATCGCAGACTGTTATCCCGCCCAAAAAAGTCCAACAACAAAAATAGGCGGAAAAAAGAAAAAAAGACTTGCAAAAGAGTTCCCCTTCCCCCCGGCAGTACATCTCTATCGGCTTCTTTCTGGTCATCAACTTGGTCTAGCTTTCCACTTTTACGGTGGTGGCCGAGAACTGGTTACCCAGCTCAGTTGCCGTTGATACGGGAGCAAAATGTTTTATTTGTGCTGATGAAGGGAATATCTGGGTGTGGAAAATAGATAGGACTTGTAAACGATGGTGCCATTCTCAGTATAGATAGATCGGGCAGGCCAGGACAGTCATGGAGTCTCGTTCCTCATCATGATCGACATCACCTCGGGTCAACTATCTCAATTTGAGGCCGGAAGGAACCTTGGGCCCTGTCTGGGTTGAGGTTGGCAAAGACATATTTTGGTTTCTAGTCCTTTGATGCACTTGTAGACGTAAAGACTCGCAAGGAAGCTTGATAATGGAACTGGGGGTTTGTTGAAATTTGGCCACTCTGCCAGTTTTGTGTTTATTGTGTGACAGAGAAATCAGAAGTGAGAGGAATTTGATGCCTTTGAATCAATGGAGAAGCGAAAACTGAAACGGAAGTGAAAAATGAAAGAGAAGTGGAATAATTTCATTCTGACCGTCCTCTAAAAGATACTCCCCAACGCCAGATTAGAGTTCATCAAATATCCCGAATGTGATAGATATTTGCCCATCAAGTTGCATTTGCTTTATTGAAAAATAGCCCCAAAAACTGAAGTTAGCAATTTTGACATTCAATAAAGTAGATGGAAAGGAGTTTCGTAGCCTCTTCATTGTTCATTACTTACTACACTTATCATACAACGTCCATCCATCATATTGGGCGTTTGCGCCGATAATTATACAGCTCCAACTTGGCCGGTCTCGGCCCCATAAAATACAACGTCCATAACCCTGGACCCCTATCAAACAACACTCTCCTGCTTTTCTCGTTTGCCAAAAGTATACGCCAATCCCCCACCAAGAACATTCATCCCCGCAAGAGCCATCGCAGAACCCCTAGTCAATCCCCTCACACCAAATCGTTCTCCAACTCTCCTTCCCCAGCCCACACCACTCACTCTCCTTCTATTCGCCATGATAAGATATAGACCGGACCAGGCTGCGGCGAGCCCAGCTGAATCGGTGACGAAGGAGTTTAGGTTCAAGTATGTGCTGAAGAGAAGGACGGGCGGGAAGAGCATTGGAAGTTTCTGGAATGGGCGCGCATGTAATGCGGTGAGAAGGGTGGCTAGAATTGTGGGAGGTAATGGGGATTCTGTTTTCAAGTTAGTGGAGAGTGGAGTTATTGTATGGTGCATTCTATGTGTAGTGTTGACTTACTCCCCCAATCCATTGCCATGGAAATGGCCGTCTTTTTTGTGACTTGGGCATTTTTGGTTTCGGAAGACATTTTGTGGTGGATGATAGAGGTATGCTAGAGAATTACTGTTCCAAGAAAATCTCGAACTGTGTCGAATTTGGTTCACCTGTTCAATGGCAACCTCGGAGGAAGAATTGTCGACAACTTTTCCACTGAGGTCATCGTGAGCTAAATTTACAGGGGAAGCTTCCATTTGTTCAGCTAATACAGACACGTGATTATAAATACCCCTGCAAGATAGTGCGGACCGAGATACGGCAGAGGTCCATTTAGAATCTGGGAAATCAGACCGACGGCTTCTCGCGTCGTGTCCAAAACAAAATATTGCGCAACAACAACAATAACATCGCTAGCCAGAGCTTTCGCAGCAAGCTCATCTCCCTCTGGATCGCCTCTCCCTCACCTCTCCTTCCTGCGAAAAAAATCCCCATCAACACCATGTCTGCGTCAGGCACAGACGCCAAATCGGGTGGAACTGCGAAAAGTCGAGACCATAACCAGGGCAATCAGGATAGGAAATACACCCTGGAACAGAAGACTGCCGTCCTGAGAGTACGAAGATGTGCGCCCACGGCCTTTTACGAAATTCTGGGGATAGAAGATGTCAAGACCACTGTGACAGAGAGCGAGATCAAGAAGGCCTATCGGAAACTCAGTCTGTTAACGCATCCCGACAAGAACGGACACGAGCATGCGGATGAGGCCTTTAAGATGGTGAGCAGGGCGTTTGGGGTTCTGGGTGATAAGGAAAAGAGGCAGAAGTACGATCGATATGGAGGGGATCCGGATAGTCGGTTTGGTGGTGGTGCGCCTCAACCTGGTCCATTCTCAGGCTTTGGACAGAGGAGTTCAGGTGCGAGGGGGCAGGCGCCAGGAGGTGGTGGCAGTATGTACGAAGAGGAGATCACTCCGGAGGAAATGTTTAATAGGTTCTTTGGAGGAGCGTTTGGTGGCGGTGGTGAGTTTGACATACAATTTTTTTAGAAAGGAGCTGAAGCTAATGGTAATACAGGTGGAGGACTATTCGGGGATGGGCCGGGAGGCCCTGGATTTGTATTCAACATGAATGGTGGTCCTGGAATTAGGGTACAACAATTTGGAGGAGCACGACCCAGAAGAAGGCCGAGAGACCCAAATGCGCCGCCGGAACCCCCACCAACCCTTTCGGGCATACTTACTGGACTGTTACCGCTCCTTCTGATATTTATCTTGCCGATACTTTCCTCCATTTTCTCAAGCTCATCTCCGTCTGGACCAGATATGCGTTTCGACAAATCCGTTCCACCACATACCGAGCTTCGTCACACCAAACACTATAAGAAACCGTACTGGGTCAATCCTGTTGAAGTGGAAAGTTATACGGCTCGAAAGCTCGTGGACCTCGATTCGCGCGCTGACCAGTTCTACGTCAGGGAGTTGAACATACTATGCCAGGAAGAAAGGGACAAGAAGGAACAATTGAAACAAGATGCCCAAGGCTGGTTTGGCATCGACAAAGCGAAGTGGCAGGAAGCAAATAATATGCCATCCCCCAATTGTCAGACGTTATTGGACTTGCAACGGTAACTGTAGCCGTGTATTTATGAACGATCCTTGGATTCTCATGTCCTTTGTGTATGAGTTGCTGGGGAACATGATTGAGAAGCATGGCGTTTTTGGGGTAGCATTTTTGACAATCATGCCACGGAGTTTTTAGGGGCATCCGAATATAATAGTAGACAGCGTTATTTGTGTTTCTTGACGCTTCACTATGTTCAAGTGTGATACAGCTCCTCTCTTTCGAGTCTCTTCTATGCCATTCTATATTGGTTGTGGCGGTGGTCAGAATATTGGCCTAAAACCTGAATCAGAGTTCTTGCAAAAGCACTTCCAAGAAGTATCTTTTGGATGATTTGTGTGAAAAACAATTAAAGTCTGCGGATATTTCCTGGTTTATATTGTTATAATGTGTTTCTTGGTTTGATCTTACTATCTATCATAGACACTTTGTTAAGAACGTATGCTAGTTTACCATTATTACGATATGTTTCTTGTTTACTAAGATGTCACCCTTGCCACTCAATGGTGACAGATAGTTTGTCAATTGAAGAGGACCGACTGGAACCTTCTTTAATTTATGCATACTAGTTTCAGAACACCAAATTCACTTCTAGTTTATAGTCTTAGGGGTGGTTGTTAGCGAGGGGTTTCTACAACATCCTTGCAAGGCTGATTAGGAAACGTTATCGGCTTGATCGCTAAGCTTAAACCCCGACAAGTGACTCGGGTGGGACAAGGCTACCATTCTCCATTGTACATTAATATTCGATCGAGGCCAACACTCCTCCTCGACATCCGCCATCTACCACCGTGCGAAGACCACATCCTACTCACAATCATGGAGGACAACAATGATCAGCAACCACCACCTCCCCCTCCGGAGGCACCAGACAAGGAGAAGATGGACCAGGTTCGCAGCTATTACTTTGGGGGTTGGACATGGCTAACGGTGCTATTCATAGATTCGACAACGACGAATGCAAATGCTAGGCGGATCCGGTGCGTCAACACCGAAAACCGAGAAACCTGCAGAAGGTGCAGCTTCATCACCGAAGCCACGAGCTTCATCCTCCTCGCAGACCCCAAATCCCCCAGCAAAGACCGAATCAGCACCCAAGAAGATCACCATCTCCAAAGCTCCCCCTCCAAGCGCAGCACCCGAAAACCCATTTACCAAACTGACGGCAAGTCGCCCCAAAATCACCGTGAGAAAGGCAGAAGATCGATCTTTGAAGCGGACTCGGGCTGAAATAGATGATATACAGAATCCACCCGCGAAGCGACCTACATCGGACGATAGTATGGAGGAATTTGAGCATCGGGCCTTGGGCAATATTTTCAGATTCACGTTGGACCCAAATCAACAGGTGGATTCGTCAAATCATAAACTAATTTACCTTCCAAATTTAAGATCGGAGTTGGAGGAGGAAAACTTACCTTTACGACATACAAAGGATAGGTTGGACTCGGCAATTCTCGAAGCAGCTTCGTCGATCTCCACCAACAAGTCGGTTCTGGACTATCTTCTGCCGTGCTGGAAACGTGTAATCAAGGCCCAGAGATCGCTGAAAAGCCCTGGTTCTGGAAAGGATGAAGTATTGAAAGAGGCAAAGCGTTTATGTATGAGCCATTGCATATTTGCAGTGGAAATGCCAGAGCTTTATGGGTAAGTGAATTACTGATATTTTGGAGTAATTCTGACAAAATTACAGTCGTGAACCAAATGTTGCCACGGACTCCTTGACTCCTTATTTACTTTTCGAGGCCGCAGAAGACAAGGGGATATGTCCGGATTTCTTGATCGAGGCAGTTTCTCGATTCGAGGAAGACGACACCGTCAAGTCGATGCTCACAAAAGCGGTTAGTGGTTTGAGTTACCGGCTGTCAAATATGACCATGAATGATAATTATAAGCCGTACATCAATGTAAGCATTTTCTAAACTCATCGCTCAAAAATACTGATTTGCTTGATAGGCTTTGAAACAATTATTGCAATTCCCAAAAATTGTGATCGCTATCGCTGAGCATCCTCTGTTTCAAATGGCAACATCGGCACCAGCTATCGAGAAACTCACACTTCTTGGACCATTCTTTCGAATTTCGCCTCTTCAGAGAGAAGTCGCCAAGGAGTATTTTGCATCTCCGAAAACCATGGACAAGGGCCATATTCGGACATCACAGGACGCTTTACGGGTGACTTTGCAAAACCACCAGCGGGACTTGCTTGATATCACCAATCTCTTCGTCAAAGCTGGCCAGGCGTCAAGAAACAAGGTTTTGGATTGGTTTGCATATATTGTGAACTCAAATCACAAGCGAAGAGCAATGCGACCAGATAAAGCACAATTGTCGTCTGACGGTTTCTTAATAAATGTCACAGTAGTCCTTGACGGTCTCTGCGAACCTTTCATGGACACCACGTTCTCCAAAGTCTCCAAGATCGACGCCGATTATTTGCGAAGAAACCCCCGAGTTGACATTAAGGATGAAACAAAGCTTAATGCAGACCAGGAGGCATCCGATGAATTTTACAAAGAAGAAGTCGGAGGACCCCCATCGAATTTCATATCCGAGGTCTTCTTTTTGACTTTGGCTGCTCATCATTACGGTAGCGAGGCAACAAATGGTGTGTTGAAGAGCTTGGACAAAGACATCAAGTATCTCCAAGGGAAGCTTGATGAATTTGAAAGAGAGCGCCCAAAGCTTGCAAATGTAAGAATTTTTTCCCGGTGAATTTTTTAGCTTCGTTAACATTTGCAGAATCCTATACAAGCCGCACAATTTGATGCGCAACTCAAGAAGTACAATGATATCTTGATGGAGTCGATGCAATCCAAGATGGCAATCGAGGGCGTTCTGTTGGACAAATCAATGCAAACGAAATCATTATTATTTATGAGATATGTAACTGTTTGGTTACTGAGAGTGGCGACTCAAACAGAATATACACCCGAAAAACCCATCAAGTAAGTCTTCATGCTTGGAATAATCCTGTTGCGCCCATACTAATTTGCTTCCTATTAGACTACCTCTGAATTCGGAACAACCCGAGGTTTTCAAATTCTTGCCTGAATACGTTCTGGAAGATATTGTAGGAAACTTCAATTTCGTCTTCCGGTAAGATTTTTCTCTTACTTTCTATTACTCTTCACAAATCGTTGACCTTAATTTTCTAGATTCTTACCAGAAGTTATGATATCGGCTTTTGGTGACGAGATCATTGTGTTGTGCATCACTTTCCTGACGAATTCCGAATATATCAAAAATCCTTACTTAAAAGCCAAACTCATTTCTTTGCTGTTCCACGGGACGTGGCCAGTCTACCATCGTCAGAAAGGCATTCTGGGAGACTCGCTCACAGGTACAAAATTCGCCAATGATCACTTACTACACGCATTGATGAAGTTTTACATTGGTAAGACAATATTGATTCCAAATAGTGAATTATGTTACTAATGCGTAGCAGAGGTTGAATCAACGGGGGCGCATACCCAATTTTACGATAAATTCAACATTCGATACGAGATCTTCCAGGTGATCAAGTGTATCTGGACCAATGATATATACAAACAAAAATTGACGCAAGAGAGCAGGTAAGTTGAGATTACTTATGAATACGAGTATGAGTCATGCTAATTGTGAACAAGAACTAACATCGACTTCTTCTTACGCTTCGTTAATCTGCTTCTGAACGATGCTACATATGTGCTGGACGAAGCCCTTACCAAGTTCCCCAAGATTCATGATCTGCAAAAGGAATTGGAGGATGCTTCTCTGGAACAAGAAGCAAGAACGACAAAAGAGGAAGAACTGCGCACTGCAGAAGGGCAGGCCCAATCTTACATGCAATTGACCAACGAAACCGTATCGATGATGAAGCTTTTCACCAAGAATCTCAGTGGCTCATTCACGATGCCTGAAATTGTTGATCGTGTGGCAGCAATGGTCGATTACACTCTTGATACTATTGTTGGTCCCAAATCGGCCAACTTGAGAGTCAAAGACCCACAAAAATATCACTTCGAACCACGAACGTTGCTCAGCGAGTTCATCGACATCTATCTGAACTTGGGAGTGTCAGAGGAGTTCATAGCTGCAGTTGCTCGTGACGGGCGATCTTACAAGCCCGACAATTTCGATAACGCCTCCCGGATCCTCCAACGATATAGCATGCGATCTGGGGAGGACATCGCCAAGTGGGAGAATCTCAAGAAGCGATTCGCTATTGCCAAGCAACTTGAGGACGAGAATGAAGGCGACCTAGGGGAGATCCCAGACGAGTTCCTGGATCCGATCATGGCTATCTTGATGGAGAATCCGGTTATCCTGCCCACGAGCAAGCAAACCCTCGATCGGAGTACCATTCTCACGCACTTGTTGAGCGATCCGCATGATCCGTTTAATCGGATGGATTTGAAGATTGAGGATGTGGTTGAGGATTTGGAGTTGAAGGAGCAGGTTCGGGTGTGGAAGACTGAGAGGATTGCTGCTGGGAAGCTGGCAAGAAAAGATAAAATGGATGAGACTGAGGGTTGAATGAGGGAGTCGATGATGATGATGAGAGATATGGTTAATTGAACTTCGGCTTTCTTGTAACTTGCAGTACGCGGCATGATGTGGCGATTGGGACATAAGGATTGGTGGCGTAACATTTTTGAGAGAAATAAATTATGGAATTTATTCCTCTCTCTCGTTTTTCTTTGTCGTAATTACGAGCATGTGGCATGAGGGTGATAGGATTTGAGTGATGGTTGTTGTATTTAGGAATCCTCGTCCTGTTGACTTCCATTGTGGTAAGGGTCCAAGGGAGTTTGCTGAGTTGGGTTGGGTTGGGTGCACTTCATCATTGCCCACCATAAGCATCCACTCCATTCTGTTACCAGTAGTGAGAATGAAGAAACGAGTACCAGTTGTGCTCTACTTACGCCTTCACGGTCATCAATACGGAAATCAGGAGTCGCAGGTTTGGAACTGACACGATCTTGATCCTCTCGAGAATCCCCCTTCAGTACTATTTACCAAAAGATTGTGTAGCCATGTATGCCTCTCATGATGAATGTAGGTCTATCAGATAGGGATAAGTGTAGCTTCTTACTGTATTTTCTTGCTTGAGATTCCCCAAAAAAAGAAATCCGATCCAGTAGTATACACCAAACTTACAATACTAGAGTTTCCGAATGACTCTTAAGGTGTCAGTAAGATGTCAGTAACTTGAAATCGTTTTGTTTCTCTACACTATGTTGTATGAAACATCAGGGGGTGCATGTCAGCTCACGTGGTTGGTAAAAGGGTCATAGCTAGTGCAAGCAAAAGTTTGGAAGAGCAAGGAGTCTCAGTGGACCGTATATTTCGCTCGTATGATACAGAACACACTGGAAATGCGACGATAAAAATAGAAGAAAACTGCTGGGGATGGTTGTCACGAATGTGAGGTGGTTTACTGTTAGAGAAAGTCATCCCACAAAAATTACTTATCTTTTCTTGCGAGTAGTTCTCTAAAAGAGTAAAAAGGGAAATCAAGAAAATACAGGATGTTACTCGATATCAGATTCGAACTTGATGACTTTTTCCGTATATAGGCGGAAGATGTTTTACCACTAAACTAATCGAGCTCTCCATGGTTGAACGATTGCAATTTAGTTACAATTTCCATATTTTTGGTTAAGAAGTAGGCTTGGTCATTACTTGGTGCATTGACCCAAAGAAATATGCATGGACTGAAGGAAAGTCTTTACATTTTTTATGAAAGTAGGAGGGGCAAGATGGAGGAGAGGAAGTTCCAGGAAAGCGAAAGCTTTCACTTTACCAACCAGTAACTTCAACCATTGACTCCTGTTTTATTCAAAATTGCGAAGGTAAAAGTTAGTACTCAATTGATAGTCTAGGGCGATCTATTTACCTTCCACCGGAATCCATTGGGTTTAAAACTCAAAAGATTTGCCAAACTTCTACCAATTCAGAAAAATACCTATAACTGTGTACTTTTTCTAGTTGCTCTAGCGAATTTGTATGTTTGTTAGGCAAGGTTTTTGTTTCTCTCCTCGAGTAGTTAAAGACGGGGACATTTTGTTAACTTTAAGCTCTAATAATAAGTAGACTTCATTTTGTAAGGAGATGGAGATAGGGAAACGAGGTAAGAATAAGCGGTTGTCTTTTATTTCTCGCTTGTTTTTGAAAGGTATACCTTTTGTAGAGAGTTTGAGAGGTGTTAGGTGGTATGGAGAGTGAAGATAATGAGTCATGTACTTAAGGATTCGTGGTTGAGTTTTCTTGGCTGGAATATTTGGCGGGTTGTGGTGAGAGGAGAGGAGAACAAGTGGGATGTGATCATTTGAGAAGAGTATGTGAGAAGAGTGGATGTGAGGCTGAGGCGCTGAACTGCAGCAACTTCCAGGGGGCAACTGGGTAACTCTTCATTGCCTGAATGCTATCTTCAATCTAATCAAACCTCCCATCGGGCCTCGTGGTTTTTGAAACTCAACATGCCACCCACTAACGCCATTCATATGCGATCTTCGTCATCTATGGTAGAGGCTTCCATGAACGAAGCAGTAGGCGACAAGAGCTGGCAGGGTAGAGATAGCAGATAGCGGAATCTTCTGGTAAGCTGCCTTGTCATTACTCTCCCGCACTCGTACAATTGTGAGTTTTGTTTCAGAGGATTTTCAGAAAATCTACTAAACTTTCTCGGAGAGTAGCGCAAGCTTCTCTTGCAACATCTCAAATTTCCTTAACCTAATACTAATTCTAATAGACTGCACGAAATAGATTCGTCATAGCAAATTTACAACAAGAAGGCCTCTCACCAAAGGAATTCAAGTGCCTAGACAAGATACAGAAGCGCTACCGTACTCCACAACTTGAACAGGCATTCTCAGCCGAGTTCTTCCAAAATACTTGTGGTAATAACTGGATGGAGTCATCAGCCGGTCCTAGCAACGCTTGGCTTTTTGTACATAATATGAGCGCATCGCATATTAAGTTTGCTGTTCAGGCAATGGATTGTAGGTCTACGTGCTATGTACACATCTCCCAAACTTCATACATAGAGACTGACATGGATACCGTAGACTCGAGGGCTTATGTCGAATCAACCTCGTCTACTCAGGCAGCTGACAATCCAAACCAACCTTCGACTACGGATGCCATACAAGAAAAGGCGGGCAACTGTATCGCTGGGAACAGGGCATCGTGAGGCGCTTTTTCTCCTCCTTTTTAGACGAGATGAGGGGTCAAAAGTGGAGATTTTTTGAACAAGGTGGGTGTTTGCCAACATTTGATAGAAGTTAACGGAGGAGTTCTGTGTTCAGGGAATTTCTGTGGAGGGTAAATAAAGATCCTTTTTTCGTATTATTCTTGGTTTTCTTCGCCAAAATGAATTTTCTTCATGTAACTTAGGATAACTAAGCTTTACTTTGCTTTACGTACTCTGTGTAAGTTAGTCTAGAACAAATGGGGAGGGTATACGGAGTATAACGCCCAGAATTCTACACCCCCCTTTGGTAAGCAAACCCTAATTCACCCTCCATTACTAAGGTAACCACTAACCTCCCTCTTAACTGACAATAAGGCAGTCTAAAACTAAATTACAACCTATCAACAAAACAAGGCTCAATTAGTTTAGTGGTAAAACGTCTTCATTTTCAAATATAGTATAAATACGACTATATTGTAGGAAGAAGTCATCAAGTTCGAATCTGATATCGAGTAATATCTCTTTACTTTTTGATTCCTATTTTCTTTTTTGAGAAGGCTACTCATAGTAGATCAAGCCAAGTTATCCACCGCCTTCAGAATTCTCCGCAAAGTATGGCTGTTATATTATAACAACGAACTCGGAGAAGCTTGTTCCTCTTTCCTCCTGAGATTTTGACTTTCTACGCAACTAAAATCTACTCTTGACCTACGGGTAAAAACGAAGCAGACTAGGTATGTGAGAAAGGATATGATGCCCCCTGATATTCCATACAATAAGCAGAGTTTTTGACATCTAACTAATTGAAAGAGCGACTAGAGAATCTAGTATCTTGTGGAACTCAAAATAACAAAAGATACTTCTCTGTTGGGAGTTCCAAATATGGAACGCGGACCAATAAGTACCAATGACCATAGTAATCAGTATTCAAAAAGCTACACAAGACTTGCTGGACATGTCCTGAAGGGGAACTTCGTGAGGCATAGACAAAAGCCGCCCATTTCTTTTTCAACCCAAAATTTCCGTAGCGTAAACTTCATGGTCGCTTGATACAAGCGTTACAGTCATTGAATACCCAGAAGAAATGCCCTCGCAACAGTGTACGAACGAACCTACCACAGACAGCTAGTCGAACATGCACCCCATGGGATTGAAAATTCGAAGTACCAGTAACTACAAATAACTTCTTCGATCTCGGCTCAAGTCAACACCCAACCCCAAGTACTCTTATCTTTAAAGAAAGGTACAACACTTCCCTCCTTCCACTCCCTCGAGAATGCGAATCCCTTCTAGAGGATTCATCCTCCATTTCTCAAAAAGTCAGACTCTGTAGTAGATGAGAACCTTGATCAATGTGTGATTAAAAGACTGGTATTCAAGCCCCAACTCGACCATTACTATCCAGTAAGTGAATCGCTTGCAGAGATCGTCTTCGAATATACCAGCCAGCCACTCCACCTAACCAACCACCCCCAGGCACGAGCTGGGATTGTCGATAAGGCGATTGCTGAAGTTCTCAAAATTTTGGGAACTGCAAGTGACAGCTGGATATTGACCCAAATTGTTGAAGTAATCTGCTTCAATTCTCCTAAATAATATGGGTTAATGTAAATAAGAGCAGTCATTATGACACCGTGCATGAATTGACAAAAAAAAAAAGAAAAGGCAGGACTTGCTTCGCTTCAAAGTACCCCTGCATAATTTTTTTTTAGCATACCCTGCATACATTTCCTGCATGACTTTTCCAAGCTTTCCACTAAGAAGAAAGAGTATCGCAAACTTGCAGAGTTTTGAGGAAGTGTCGTTGGAGGCTTTGGAATCGATCCGCAAATCGGGCCGAAAGAAGCCGCTTCTCATGGAATTCACTGCTCAAGAAGACATCCAATGGAA
Organism: Hymenoscyphus salicellus; assembly: GCA_001414355.1. NCBI lineage: Eukaryota > Fungi > Ascomycota > Leotiomycetes > Helotiales > Helotiaceae > Hymenoscyphus > Hymenoscyphus salicellus. The sequence goes on from LLCD01000196.1 coordinate 23,131, forward strand.
ACTGGGGATCAAGAGCTTTCCCATAATCATGACTCTTTGAATGATACAGCAACTTCCCGGTTCGGGTCCTCGGAAGTCTTGACAAGTGTCTGTGAAGGCAGCCGCGCCGTGTCGTTGTGGCAATTGCATCTTTTTGGCAACCGTTGAACTCCAGCATGAATGCTGAAGGTACGAGGATACCCACGAAAAGAACATCAAACGTAGATGAAAGCGCATTCTTTCTGGGGGTTAAAGGGCAACGGGCCGAAACCCACACAAGTAACAGAGTTCCCCTGATCGTACCTGCCTCATAGGTAAAGAGTTTGGTATGAAAAAGATGGACTTGTAGCCAGACAAAGCCCAAGTGAAATCATAGGAAAACTTTCAACTCCACGGATATTCAAATCGCCTCAAATCGCCATGGTACCCATTACCCATTCAGGGTGTGGCTCAAAGGTTCGGGAGAAACTGAAATGCCTTCCTTCTCCAGCCCAACCTCTATGGCGCGCAATCAATCCGTATCGGAAAGACTTACCAGCGCGCCCTGTGGCGAAGCGTCCTCAGACATATCTGAAAATATATGGGAGAGGACGGCATGACCAGAAGCCTTTGCAAATGGTGATTACTATGCATATGGAGCCAAGAGTCGCGATTAGAGCCCCAGAACATATCAACAAAACCATGCGCTGCCGATGAAAGGGGATTTTTGTACTGGTGATGCTGAGTGCGGCGATAGGCTCGCCCTGAAGTGAATTGAGGCTCTGGAATAAAGTCGGGCCCACAATAGCCCCCCACAAGCCCACCACTACTTCAGAAGTACAATTAACAACACGATTAGCATCAACTAGCAGATTTCTTGCCCATGATGGCGGCATCGACCAACTGGGGTCACCTCTGGGAGTGCTCGCAAACCTCAGGTCTAGGTCACTCTTCTGGGTAGTGTCAGCTCTGGGAGCCCGGATCAAATTGATATCGCCATGGACGAGGAAAAATTAGTAGTAAAAAATCATTCACTGTAGGTGGTGGGTTATCTCCCGTGTAAATCTAAAGAGTCTTAATGC
>LLCD01000197.1:0-24072 GCA_001414355.1 Hymenoscyphus salicellus
CTTTATCCCCTGGTTAATAATCGGTTCCCCTTGATATTGATGATCATTTCATAATGGTGTTGTGCAATTTTTGTAACTGACAGAATTTGTTCCAGAGTTCATCTGAATCTGAATGAAGGTGATCGCTTGGTCTGTTCCCACGTGCCAAGGCGTTTCATAAAAACTTTGATAGGATGTTACACAGCTCGCTTATTTATTGTGCGCTAGTACTGCATAAAAACCAGCTGATTTTGGGATTTGTGTCCATATTTTAACTGAATCCAGACACCTGACCTTCCATCGGGTCTCCGTGGGCTTCTTTGCAGTTCTTGGCTTGGATTTGTTCGTGGGAGCTCGTGGAGTGCTCGTTCAGGGTCCACGAGAAGCAATTCGGTAAACTACAGGGGATTTACTTGGCAACGGTAAATTAATCGCAACTTCTTCTGTTGAAAACACTTCTTTCTCACTCATGAATTGAGGGATAGTTCTTCGTCAATCTTCATCAGGGCCCGTCGCGGTGCATACCCAAATGGTAATTGTATGAATGAGCCTCAATTTCGAGATGAGTGAGATGCAAAGAGGTGGCGAGGTGGACAAATATAGAAGAAGAGACTTAAGCTAGTCTTTATGTCAGCCTCCGCCACCTCCCCACATTCTCGTCCTCTCTCCGCCGCGACCCCTGAAATATTAAAGTGTATTTCCTACTTATCATGCAAATATCTTTAGATAGCCCTCTCATTCATACAATCGCTTGAGTCCGAAACTCTGAATTCTTCATATACAGTTTTATGTCCTACAGACACCCGCAACACAGCCTTGTACTAATCAACGCCGTTGAAACCAAAATAATACACTGCCCGTGCACAAGCAGGCAAAGACCACACAATTTCATATGTCTTAACCCCACGAAGGATTCCATCACACAGACGAGCCAATAAAATCGAAGGATGGAGAAGGCACAGCTCGGGGAACCAACAGGGGCCGCATCTGAGGCTCTGTGGTCAAGGTTCGTTTCTCCTGCATTCAGAATTTTGCAGTGGTCTCCAGAATTTGATCCTCCAAGTTACATGCACCGAGCACATCTTAGCTAACGGAGTGGAGGATCAGCCTTACTGTTATCCCTGGGCAGATTACTCGTTTGGTCATTGAAATGTTCACCTTGATATAAAGCTCGGTGCCCCAGTTTCATTTAGTGAATATACAATCCATTTCAAGTACTTCCGACTCTCTACACAGCCTCTCTCTTTTTCTTTCCTTATCTCTATTTATTCTTGAGTTCAATCTGGGCTTGATCTTTAACACTTTCCACAGCACACTTTGTGCAATCCATTCGAAGCCATGGTTTCCTTTATCCCTACTCTCGCAGTTCCTGTACTCGCTCTCGCATCGCTGGCCAATGCTTTCGACTTCGATAGCTCTGTTTCGCTAAGGAGCGCGCCTGTCTCTCATCCCATACTCTCCGCAATCACAATACGATCACACCTTCAATCTCGAGAGGAGGCCTTCGTCCCAAAGGAAGATTGTGTCCATCATTATGCAGAAGGTATGCAAGTTCGCAGAGTATTTTCCAAATTACCAGTACTAATTTGTTTCTTCCAGACAAGCCTTCGCTTAGCGGTGGACGATCACGCTTCGTAAAGACTCACACCAAGTACAAGCTTCCAGCGCTGGTCCTCGAAGATATTGAGATGGTAGTTGGGGGTATCGACTGCACTGAATCATCCATCACTCTACAATTCCCAGATCGAAAGACACTCGATGCCATTCGACCAAGCTGGGATTACCTTGGGGCTTTCTTTATCATCTCTTCCCATCCTGGTTGCAATGCTGATGGCGAGAGAGCACCATACTTGGTTTCGGGTATTCACTACGACTTTCAGAAAGAAACCGCCGAGTTTGCCGTCCAACCGGTCACTTTCCAAGATGCCTTCAAGACGATGACAGTCAAGTTTGGTGCTCAATTTGGTCAATATCCACCAAGTTCTTTCCGAACCCACGAGGGCCTCCGGAAAAGACAAGCTGCTGGCTTTTCAAGTGTCATTCGTTCGGCTTCTTCAACTGTCGCCCCATCTTCGACAAGAGCAGTATCTCTATCTTCCACCAGAGCGGCATCCTCCGCGTCTTTGACAGCCACCAGAGTATCATCTTCATCTGCAAAGCCATCTCCCTCCCAGAAACCAAATTTTATGGTACATGCCGACATTGCCAAGGGTCTAAATGCAACTGACAGGTTCGACCCCAACCTAGTCCTTTTCGAAAAGGAATTCACGTAAGTACATCACCAAGAACGGTCGATAAAACCAGTACTAACTTCAATTAAGACAACAAAATGGAGGCGCCGAGTCACTTAAGATTGCCTGCAAAGACTGCTCCATTGGAGGCACAATTGATATCGTCGACGGAGAATTCACAGTCAGCGACGAAAGCAACGTCATCTCAGAAGCAATTGATTTCTACAAAGATGGTTTCATCAGAGCCGTCGTAAACAACATGACCGCCCACATCGCCTTAGAAGCAAGCCTGAAACTCGCCTCAAAGAAAGAATTCGAAAAAACCCTTATCGAAGTCGGAATCCCAGGTTTTCAAATCCCCGGAATCGTAACCGTTGGACCAACCTTCCGCCCCGTCTTCACAAGTTCCATCGAACTCGCCGGAGACCTAGCATTCAACACTGGCTTTGAGATCAAAGTTCCCGATAACTCAACCATTACTTTGGGAATCGCAAAAATCGTAAACTCAACCCTCACAGGCTTCCAAAACACCAAAGTGTCTACCCTCCCATTCCAAGCTACCTCCCCATCAGTCACCCTCTCCCTCACAGCAGGAATTAGAGCCGACCTTTCTTTCGGTCTCTCCTTCTTCAACGGACAAGGCAAAGCAGATATTGGGGCCTTCTTTGATATCCCTACGCTCAAACTTACCATCTCAACAGGCACAAACTTCGACGAAGATTGTAAACCAGTGGTCACTAATGTCACCTCGCTCAACTCCGCAACAGCAATCATGCCTTTCAAATTCCCATCTCTGGTCCTAGTCGAATTTCTCGTCATCCTCGATGTTGGTGTGCAAGCCGAAGCAACACTCAACTTCCCCGGGAACTTCGATCCAGGAACCAAGGTGTCGACTGAACTTGCAGCCACAACATTTAGCTTATCAAACTCATGCTTGAGTTTCGATGCGTCGAAGACGCGGTTTGTCAAGCCTACTGTACCTGTGACTTCTACTGCTGTTCTACCAGGTGCTACCGGTGGGAACTTCGCAGAGATTGGTAAGGGTGGGAATGGAACGGCGACTGCTACTAAAGGCAGCAGTAGTAGCGGTGCTGGGAAGTCGAGAGATCTCGCCGGAAGCCTTTGGTGGAGTGGGGCCGGTCTTTTGACTGTGTTTTTCGTGGCTCTTGCTTTGTGAGATGCTTGAGTTTTCGGTTTTTGATATTTTTTTAGTTGCGAGATACCCCTCTTTGTTTTGGTTTAGCATTGGAATTTTGGCATCTGATTTTTGGGAGCGGGCGTTCAAAGGGGTTTGGATTGGACGTTGCACAGCATGGCATTTGGATACTGGGCATGGAAAGATGAAGTGAGCCACGATAAATTAAAGCTAGAGCTAGATTAAAGCCCAGAAGAATATTACAGAAGTTAAGATTTACAATCGAATTCCCAAACATTACCAGGAGATTTGAAAACCCCACAAGCCCCAGCCGGCTGACATTGGCCGAGAGTCGTGAGCAACCCCTGCGTACTACGAACACTTAACAGTTACTCCACAACCCGGCCATAAATTTTGCTTGGATACTTCCCATTACTATGATTGATATTCCGATACTTAAAGATCATGTTTTATCGAATGCGCTAGCAAATTTGGACGAAACAAAGCACACAACAGAGAATACACGCCCCAGGAGGGATGGAGCTTCCATCTCTGCACACCATAAAATAATAGATTTATTGGTTTATACTGAGGTCTGTTGGCTTTGAAGAACATAGATTAACTGCTGATTATCTCCTCACCGCACTTCATATAAGTACCAAACTTAATTATTCGAGGTCGCCTTTTAGCTCACTGAGGTTATCCCATGCCATTTCATCTGACAGGGTATCAAGAGGCTATGGAATTGGCATTGAATACTTATACCTCGTTCGACACACTCAACAATTACTCAGAATAGAGAAAGTAAGAGATTCGTACTTTGCTCTCAAGTAGCCTTCTGTTTATGACTGCAATTATTCTCAATCGGCGGAATTGTTTCGTATGGCTTAAAATAACCAAGGTATCCAACTCTTCTCGCACAATACCTTTGATTGTCCTCGAAGTACGAAAACTATAGTGCAGTGTATGCGCCGCTGAAGACTCCTTTCCCAGGAGGAAAAAAACATCGTATCTTATTCCCCTGAACATTTGACCTGTAATTGAAATAAAACTACAACATAACAACTAACATAACAATTAAAGCTAAAAAGACGGCTATCCAAAAATAAATTGAATATCAAGGACTCGTTTTAAATTTTCAGTTCATTTTCCTTACCTCTTATTGACGTTCTGTTGGTCGTCTAGTAGGGTACTCTGCAGGTGTGTCACCTTATTCCCAGGCCTCACAAATCGTGGTATCGTGGCCCCAACAAAAAGCCCACGCTCAAAGTATTTTGCGCATAGACGCTGCCTTGGACGCTGAGGCCCCCGATTCTCTTTTAGTGAGAATGAAGAGTCGTTCCTTCCTTCTCGATTGGTACGCGGTGAGTGGGCCCTGAGCTGGTCTGACCCTGTGTGTTGGGAAGGAACGATCTTAAACCTAGAGTTCGCTCTTTACCTCGCACTATCGAGTTCTCGAGAACCCGTTTGGCCTAGACCTGCATTGATATCAAGCGCTCCATTTTCCTTGTATGGGCTGCGATATGGCTTCGGAGATGTTGCGGATGCATGCTTGAGATGAACAAGACGATATACTGGTACATTAGGAAAAATACATAAAAAATACAGGCACTCTAAGTTAACTTATTGATGGATGGCCTAGTATTTTTATTATATAGTTGATGTGATTCTACAATGTTGCTGAAAATATACAATTATTCTATCTCGGTAGAGCCTCTCAAATCGTTTAATTCACTCAAGCGGAAAAGATTAAAAAGTAGTCTCGGTATATTTCTTCTCTCAGACTTCTTAGCGCTATGCAACAACTAATGTTCACGCATTCTTTGGGGTATCCCAACTACACAAAGCTACAAACAAGTATAAAAAAACGCAGGAGCAGAAGGCCCGTCCATCAATCCATCCAGGCCCAGACGGGTCAAAAACGAACGGATGAGAAAATAGACAAATTCCAATCCACCACGAAAGAAACGAATTGCCGACCCAATCTAAAGATCAGCAAGGGGGTATGTTGAAAAAAATTGAACCCATCCTTGAAATAATTCGTAAAAGAATCAATCACTATCCCTCCCAAATTTGACACCCAATCCGTCCATGCACATTATTTTTCCTTTCCTTCCCTATCATCAAAGTCGTAAACATTCATCTCGCTCGCTCGCCGACCAATTTAGATGCACTTCATCAAAACTGCGTTTCCTTGGATCAAACTAGCGTCCTTTCCGTGGATGAACTTGACAACTGCCACAATTCGGTTGCGTGTCTCCGGGTCCAATTGCTCGGTTGGCTCGTCCAAGACGGTGGCAAAGACAGGAAGGAGCTTAGGGGTCAAAGCCATGATGGTCGCGTTTTGGTGCTCATAGAGGCCAGTAATACACTCGTAGATGGGCTTGTTCTCCTCGTAATCCTCCTTCAATGGAAGTAGGTCAACAAGAACGGGGAGGATGTCAGCGACAGGCACTTGATCCTGGTGAGCCATGATCATTCGGCAGACACATCCGGAGGCATTGTCCAGGGTTCTGGCAATCTGGGTGTGAAGAAGGGGCTCCAACTTGGTCAGGATTTGCTTGTAGGCAGGGAGGTAAGTGGCAGAATCTGTGGAGTGGAAAATGAGAAGTCCGATCGCATAGGCAGCGTTGGACTTGGTCTCATTGTCTTCATCCGTCAAGCGGTGCAAGAGCAACTTGAGGAGAGGCTCAGTGAACTCAGTGACACCGGCACCCATGGTTGACGTGCATTCAGCGATGACCCCAATGGCTGTAGAACGCTCGAAGTTGGTCTGGGATGATGCAAACTTCATCACTGGCTTTTGAAAGATCTTCCATGGCTCAGAGAACTGGCTACCGAGGGCAGCAGACAATCCAATGATGACATCCAAGGCAGTGTCGATCACCAACCAATCATATTCGGAAGACTCCTCATCATCCAAAGCTTCACGGTCCTCATCGTCACCAACGTCTTGTTGACAAGGGTGTGTTTTGGTGATGATCGCAGCCAAGATGGACAGGGTTCGCTCGGCGAAATGGCTCTGCTCTAGGATAGCAGGACCACATAGCTTCAGGGTAGCAGCGACGTTTCGGTTGATGTCAGTGACAACGGCTCTGTTAATTCTCAATGTTAGCATTTGCAACTTTCTAATTTGAAGAGTATAGAGCATGATTGAGATGGATCAGAATGTTGATACGTTTTCTCAGCAATTGCAACTTGTGCATCTGAGTGAGCTGGGATAACGTCATGTTGTTCATCATTTCCAGGAATTAAAAATAAAAGAGGGGTCTCACCTATCAACTTCATCTTCCCACAGGGACAGGGTAGCAACGGTAACAACTTCGCCCAACTTGAGGACTTCCCCAGATGGTTGAGTGTTTGATGGCAATCCAGGGGTCCACTTCTCGCCAGTGTGATCCTCCATCAAAGCCCATAAACAAGCGTATGCTCGCCATAAGGTTGCAATCGCTGTCTTTCGTACACCCTCGTAATGATGCTCAACCAATCCCATAACGGTCTCGATTGTCTTCTCGAAGTATGGAACGAAGTTCTTGCGAGTGTGTGAGAGGACATCACCGAGGACTTCAATGGCAATTTCCTTCTCGAAAGCAACGGCAGAAACACCACCTATATCATCCCAGGCGTCGTCGTCGTCATCACCTTCCATACCATCAAGATCCTCTGGTTCATCATCGGTTGCCGCAACGACCTTGACCTTCTGACCGGCAATGGTGACCTCTTGGCCAACCAGGTCTTTGGCATCCTCTCCAAGCTCGACATCCAAATCAGACTCTTCTTGTTCCAAGCTTTCCATGAGACCCTTTACGACACCAGGAAGGAAAGGTGTGAATTCCTCTTCGTAAACCTTGGCAAGAGTACTCCACAGAATATAACTTGTCTCTCGTAGGCGTGGGTGTCCCAAATGAAGAGCTTCCTCGCTTGCTTGCATGAGTGGTTGGACATATTTCTGGAAGGCTTCACCACCAACAGCGGCTGCCATGCTTCCCATCGCATCACAAGCAGTGGCGCGGAGGTCGAGCTCATCTGCAGAATCATTGATAGTAGCATACTCGGAGAGAGCCTTCATGGTCGGCTCAAAGTATGGTAGAAAAGCCTCCTCGGCTGAACCAGCAATTGATCCCATTGCACCTGCAGCACTTGCTTTGACGGTGAGATCGGAGTGGCTGAGCAGTCTTCCAAGTCGGGGAATGAGCTCTGGGAGGTATACTGTCATGGTTTCCTTGTCGAGACCCTCAGTAACAGAGTCCAAAGCACCACCAGCAGCTTTAAGAATTTCGAGGTTCTTGTTTTGCTCTGATTCGCTTGATGCTTGAACACTGGCGGAATCCAAGTTTTTGAGTAGAGATGGTATAAGTTCAGCGTGGTGTCTTGCCAAGTCCTCAGAGAGGTCATCAGCGAGTCTAGCTACTCCGTTGAGGGCGGCATTTCGAACACCAACAACAGGATCGTTCAAGAGCTTAAGGACAACTGGAATTAAAGAGTCTAACTGTGTACCGATGAAGTCTGGAGCACCCTCAACACACATACCAAGGGATAGAATACCAGCCTGACGATATTGTGGGGACTCGTTGTTGACATATGAAGGGAGTGCGGCCAAAAGAGGAACGATAACTTGTCTTGGTGGAAGACTGCTGGCGAGGAGATCCAACAGTCCGAGAGCAGATCGGTGTGGGTTGACTTCATCGTCCTCATCATCATCATCGTCGATCTCAGTGGCAATTTGCATGGCCTTGAGAGTGAGTGTCTCGCCCAAATCCTTGGTTCCTTGAATCTTCATCTTACGGAAGCGGGCAGCTTGCATCAAGAAGGACAAAGCTTGGTTGCGGGAATCATCAGAGATATCGGTGTTGGAGCCAATATCGATCATGAAGGTCATAAGATCCTTGAAGTGGGCGTTCAACAAAGCAGTTTCACAGCCGAGGAGTGTTTGGAAGACCTCGAATGCTTGCATGACTCGGTCCTCGTTGTCCTCGTCAATAGCAGCCTTCAAGACCTTAACCATACCAGGAAACAATGCAACGAATCGAGCAAGGTTTTCTGGGTCTTCATCAGGTTGGATCAACATGGCGACTCTGCTGAGGCAAAGGAGGGTGTTGGTTCGGACTTCTGGGCTCTCTGCGTCTTCGAGGGTAGTAGCAAAGAGACTGAAAAGACTAGGGAGCTTGTCTTCAAAGGCATCGCCAGCTACTTCAAGCAGACTGAAGAGAATGTAGATTCCAACCTCGCGTTGAGAGACGACCGTTGAAGTCGAGGCTTGCGCCAGGAGACCTGGAAGGGTTGCCCACTCGCCATCTTCAAGATCGATCTTGGCGATAGCAGCAATAACGCGCGAAGAGGAGTGTCGGACGAAAGATTGTGGTTCGGCAAGAGTCGACTCGAGGAGTTTTTGCCGGATCGCTGGCTTTTGGTCTGCGGGTTGGGCAGCCCAATGAGGCTCGATCAATCTCAGGGCCTCGACGGCTGCCTGCTGGCGAGTCTTTGAGTCGTCATGGGAGGTGAGGATGTGCAAGAGCCAGAGGAGGGTTTGCGGGTGAGGGTAGAAGTCCTTTCGGAGAGCGGCAGTGGTGGCCTTGAGTTGCTCGGTGTCAGCTAGAGATTCGAGGTTAGCAAAGGCAACGAGGACCAAAATGGATGGATTGTAAACATACGAACTTGGATGCTCTGCAAAAGCTCAACAAGGCGTTGTTGGTTCATCTTGGGTACTCGGTACGCGCTGTGAAGTACGCGAAGACAAGTATCAAGATGTTTGACTTGCTTTGTTTGGAGAAGGAAAAGAGAGAAAAAGAAAAAACGGCTGTGATTTTATGGCGGGGTCGTGGGAAAAATTGGATGGGAGATGAAATTTGGCAGGGATCACTAGCGTGTTTATATTGATGCCTTATAGGGGCCTAAGGTTGAAATAGGCGCGTTGAATCTTTGTATTTGAGATCCACTGTCAATTTTTGAAGCAAAAGAAGCCAGCACCCAAAAAGCAGAGGGAAGTGGGATTTAAAGGATCCCAAAAACACGTGCCATGTTTTCAAAGCACCATAAAAATCTAGATTTCCTCAATAGGAAGGTTACATTATTATGGCGAAATCCTTCACCTCAATCAGTTGACAAGGGGCCACTTTGTTTCCCTTGTGCAAAATATCTAGAACAATCAAATTCATTCTCTAAAACGTTTAGGAGAATTGGGAAATAGAGCTTTCAATAATTCTAAGCGTCTCGAAGAATGGATTTCAATTCTTCCAAACGTCTTGGGAAATGATCTATTGTCCTAGAATACTTGAGACAATAGAAGGTAACGAGGTATACAGAGAGCAAAGCTCAAAAGTCTTACCGTATTGGCTTGGACAATAACTTGGACAAAATATAATTCGTGATCAAATTCATGCAGTGTCATAATGCTATCCTAACATGTTTGGGGGTATCTTATTCCATTCCGTTCCCACTACCATACCAATGGAGGTTTAAACCCATACTCCAATAAAATGCCACCTCCCTAGTATATCCTATGCGATGCATTGCGCCAAAAAAAACCCCCCCCCCCAAATAAACAGAGGGGGAGAAAAGGAAATTCGTAAGTAAGTAAGCTCCATGGCGATTCCAAACACAAAAAAACTGGCTGGTTTCAAATCAACATAAAGCAAGTAACTCTTGAGAGCACCCACTGAACTCATCGTCTCCGTAATCCGTAGCAGAGCTTTGTGCTCTTTGCAAGGTTCTCTTGTTTCTAGATGGTGATTCTTTCACTGGGACCTTCGCTTGTGCCTCTGATTCTGCTTTTTGTTGAGCTTGTTGCCGTTCCCTAGCTTTTGCCTGTGCTTGTTCTTTTGCCTTTGCCTGGGCTTCCCCCTGTTTCTGGGCTTTTTCCAGGGCTTGAGCTTGCTGACGCGTCTTTTCCGCTGCTTGGGCTTCTATCTTGCTTTCCCAGAGCACAGCATGGAGCTGGTCTTCAGGTTTTTCTTGGAAGAAACGCCTTTTTGGTGGGGGAGAGAGTGGCGTCTTGGGCGGAATTGGAGGTGGTTTTGGGGACGACAAGTTGTGTTGAGATACCGGGTTGCAGTGTGACCCTGAATGTGTATTGTTTTGATTGGTGATCTGACCAGGGGGAAGATAGTGCGGTGGTGCAGAGTCGTTTCTAGCTTGGGATTTCGTCAGGGTGGTTGTTGGTAACGGCCTAGTCGTCTTGACAAGGTGGGGTTGCTGAAGAGGAATCTGGGATTTAGGTGCTGTGGTGAGAAAATTGTTCAGTACCACTGACGCAGACTCATTTCTTCCGTCAGGTACATGAGAAATGTTAGGTGAGTTTATTGAGGTCTCTTTCCCAAGCGAGCTGCGAGGAAGTGGTTGATGGACAATTCTATTGTTCTTTCCAGGTGGCTGATTTGGTGGCCGACTGGGTGTATCCATATCTAACATATCCTGAGAAGAAAGTGCAAAATCTGGCGTAGGAAATAAATCTCCCAATGGATCGTTACTGTCCTTGGATTTTTGCTTTACGGTTCCCAGCTCCATGGCAATCTGCGTATTAGATGGTATATCGTCAACATCGTCGAGCAACTCACGGATTTCTTGGCTACGGGAGGGAAAGAAATCGTCCAGATTGCTTTCCAAGAAAGCCTGGGTAGGTGTCGGTGCTGCATTTTGCATGGGTATTTTATACCCTCTCGCTTGTGTCTGCTGTGCTGAGAATCTAGATACTGCTGGAGGAAAAGATGTCGCCTTGTTTGATCTCGGTAACGCTGGTGGGGATATGGTGTTTGCTGAGCGGCCGTGGAGAGGATATCTAGATGGCATACATTTTGGAGGAGGCATATTGACTGTGGCATGCGCCGATCGCTTCGGAGAAGTTGTAGAGAGTCTCTGAGGATTCGGGGTACAACTCCGTGATATGGTGATGGCTCCCAGAGGAAGGCTGCCCTTCTCCAAAAGATCGCATTGCGAAAGAGTAGGAAAGTCGTCCGATTCAGGGTCTGAGGCTTCCTTTTGCGCTAGGTTTGAGACTATTCTGTCCTGGAAAGAAGGCATTGAGCTGTCCATTCTCTGGAATATATCGCTCTGTGACAGTGATGGAAAATCTCCAAATTCATCATCGGACGACATATCTATCGCGATTTTCTTCGCAGGAGGTTCCATGTTGGTCTTTTCGACAATTTTCGTAACCACAGCATTGTCCAATTCCTCCGCTTCCTCCACAATTGGCTCAAAAGCCACTTCTCGATCTGCCATTGTGTCCTTTGCCTGCGTATCCTCCTCCTCCATTTCCTCCATCTCCTGCAACGTTCTCTTATTCCCAGGCCACACAAATCGTGATATCGTAGGTTGACTGGCTCTAACATGTCGGCTAGGCTCCGGTATGCCCTTCCTTCTCCTCTCTTCCCTCTCAGCATTAGCTTTGGCAGCCTTCTTCTCCCTGGCAGCTTTCGCCTTAGCAGCAGCCTTCTCCCTCTCATACTCCCTATTTAACCTCTCCACTGCCTCCCTGTCCAATCGACGCTGTTCCGCCCTGGAGACCTTCTGTCCACCACCCTGGTTCGCCTTCAAATAAGCCTTTTTGGCAGCCTTACTGGTCATAGGAGGCCTAGAGACTGGCTTGGCCCCCTCAGGGATGAGCTGAAATGTGCGCTGCATAGGTGGCATCGTCGCATGGTGTTTCTTGGTGGGATGTTGGTGGGATGGATGATGCAGGCTTGCAAGATTTCGGGACAGCGCGATTCGGGTGAATTCCGGATGTCACGGAAACAGTGCGGAAACAGGTGACCATCCTTGCTTCTCCACACCTCTCGTTGTTCAAACTTTTTGGCACAATTGAAGTTGATTGTGCCAAAGCTTTAGAACAATATTTTATATTGTGCCAACTGTTCAGGATAATGAACTTGTATTACCCTAAAAAGTTGGGGTAATGAGCAAAACAGGCAGGTACGAACCTGAAGTATTTTGCAAAAAATTAGGAATTCTGCAAGAATAGTAGTAAATATATATTCGTTCGATAATTGCTGAAAAAATATATACTTGCTAGGAAATGCAGTTTAAAAATATGCGCACTGCTATACTGTAAGATCTCTAGCATATAATACAACTGATATTACGAGTTCCATATAATGTTCATATTATATACAGTATTAAGAAATCATTAAAACCAGCTGCTTGGAAGTACTTTGTAAGGTTTTGTCTTAAAGAATAGTAACATTTTAAGACTAGGAAATATATCTCTACTTATATTGCTTGCTCGGAGTCACTTACCTGTATTTGAAAATGTCGAATAGAAACAGTCTTAGGGAAATCCGAGATAAACAATCTCGGGAATAGAGATTATTTGCTTACATGCAATTACCTTCTGCTGAAATACTTACCAGGAAATACCAGGATACCCTGAAGTGCAGAGAGGCAAGCTAAATCTCGGCGGTTGCCTTCCAACTATACATCTCTATCGCCGCCGCGCACTTCCTTTTGGCCCCATGTGAGGGGAACATTGCCTGTAAGTCTAGATAGCGGGATCTTGATCTCCGCGCAGTTTTTAATAACAAATCCAACTGCACCTAGGAATTGCTGGATAGACATTGCATGGTGAAGGAGGGAGGGGGGGTCAATTGTGAATCCTTTCTTCTTGTCTTTTGGTGCGCGCATCACGACTCTTCATCCGGAGAGGTGGGCCCAAGTGTTGTTATTTCCCTAATGAAGAGTTCGAGCTTTTTAAAGCATAAGCGCATCCTTGCCTATCATATACTATTTCTAGTAGAAGTTGATTTACCAGTAGTTTATATCCTTCCTGGGAGTCTTATATGCCGGAGAAGTTGTCGTCAAGATAGCAGGCCACGCTTAAGGTGTGCTCTTCTCGCTTGTTACGTATCAAGACTAGAAAGTTCTCCCCTAAGAAAACGAATTCAACTTAAACCTAAACTACAATAGCTCGATCAAACTAGATCCAGCCTTGTTATATAGTTAATGGCGTATTTTTCTGGTCTCTTTTAGATCTACTGTTGTTATTGTTTTCTTAGGGTGTGGCGAGGAACAAATACGGAAGTTCATATCTTTACGCCCCCATTCGCTTTCCTCAGGACAGGTGGAGTGTTAACACCTTCACGCGATAGACAAAACCAAACATTAAAAAAATGTCTCAAGAACCTAAAGTCAATTATACCAACTATATAGAAGAACACCTTAGTCACCTCTACTCAAGACTAAAATTCTACATCTTACGCGAGTGTGCGTCACACTAGCGAACCGACTGTATCCATTAATTTGTCATCTTGTCTCAACTCTCAAGTATTCTCGACACCTTCAAACCCATATCGTATTCCGTAGAGTGCAGATGGCGGGTTTATATCAGCGTAGTAGGTGGGGCTAATTTCCGTCGAGGTCAAGGTTAAGAGTGTGAGGGAAAAAGCGACCTTCTGGTGTAGCGTGAGGTTGATATCTGAGTTCGAAGTTGTTCCTTCTTGTTCAATTTCACGGCACCCACTCCCTACTATCCTGCGCACTAACCGAGAAGGAAGGAGCGACCTGACCACGCTCAGAGCACTATTTACTACGAGAAAAGTTGTTCTCTTCATGAGACATGAGAAAAGTTCAAGAAACGAATACATAACGTCTAACAAAATACTTACAAGTAAGCTGGTGGTATACAAGTAAGTCATCAAAAGGGCTTAGGGCTAGAATAAGCCAGAGTGATGGAGAATTTTGAACGGTGTCGAGAATGGGTTCCATAAGGTCGGTCAGAATATGGGGAGGAAGGAGCGAGGGAGCCAGCCTGACAGGAGAGGAAGCAGATAGTAATATTCAATTATTTTTACATTTCAGCAGCAATTCTACTACCAGCAATGCTTCAACGTTCAGGAGCGAAAGGTTTGTCCAGAATACCACCAGCCAAAGCGTGCCCAAAACTTCAGCCCACCTAAAAAGAAGTGCCAGCGAACACAGAACCCCCAAAATGGAGGTCACATGGTAGTCGGTGTTGAAATATACAGGGTTTTGGCTGAACATCTGAATTCATTAACCCTCCAAAGAAGGAGGGGAGGGCTACACATATAGGCATTTGAGGCCAAGCAGACTCCTCCCAAGTTACAGTATTAAAGTGGGTCACATCTCAACAGTCGGCGCTGTGGTTGAGGGAAGGTGCGGCTCCCTTCTTTGGGTGGAGGTCGATTGAACAGGTCAAGGCGAGACTTGACGAGGCAGGAGCGAGTGAGACTTTTCCGAGCCAAGGTATCGAGCTGGACAGGGGTCAAGAGTGCTGAGGTAAGAGCGAGCGAGGATTGTCAAGGGACTTGGTGAGGTGAGAGGAAGGAGTAACGGGAGTGTGATTGTTGGTTGGCTTTCAAAATCGTCGGGCTGCCTTTTTGGTAGACTCGAAGTGAGAATTGTACCGATGATTTTGTGCAATGGGATTGAATCCTTCATTGTGAGGCTCATCATAGCTTGCAAATTAATATTCTCATCGTCGTCCAAACGAAACAGCTTTCGTTTTTTAATCGTAATACGGTCAGTTGCGATTTAAGCTTGAATTTGGTCGTTTTTTGGCAATTAGAGCTTTTCTAAAACTCTGTGTTTTCCCTGGTTTTCCCCAAATCTTTTCTAGAAAACAGAAAACAAAAGTACTCTAAATAAGACGAGACCCAGCTAGAAAGAAGCGCTATATCTACTTGTCTCTTTTCCTTACTTCTTACTAGTTTTCCTTGTATACTACAAGTATTATATAAATAATAAGAATAAGTTGAAGAAACCCCCTTTCTTGAAAAATTTTCACCTTCTCTGCTAAGCCTAAAAGGCTCTGATAAGACCCTACAGAAAGATAAAACAGAAATAAAATTACCTGTTTTTACTTTGAAAAGGTTATAGAGTGATAGAGGGTATCTATAACTTCTAATTGCTGTTTTCTACAAGTCTCTAGCATGTTTTGTTGTTAAGTAACTATAGAAAGTTTCAGAAAGGGGGAAAGCAAGAGCTTTTTTCAAAAAGCTCACTTTACGAAAAAACGCATGAACTAAAGGTTGATTCGCAACTTACTGTATCCGTCTTCGCCGCCTTGCCTGTCTTTGGTGTGTGTTATCTTAGGTGCTGAATCTAGACGCCCTTGAAGATCGTCTTGACCGGCGAGTACACAATTGGCAATTTGTGTCTTTTTCTGTGCATTTTTCAAGCTCAACGCTACCAATTTGACTCTGCGTGCCAAGAACCCACGAAAGAATTGGTTTTAGTTGGGAAGGAGCGACTCGTACTGTCTCCCCATATTGAGTCGATGTTAAGCAGAGAAGGAACATGTTATATCAACGAGACAACAGTTTTCTCTAGGCAGATTCTCTCAATAAAAGCTGGCAGGGACTCTGGGCTCTGTTCCGCGATACCTATCGATTACATTGAGAGGGCCAAAATTAAGGTTTGTAATCATCCACTCAAATTCCAATATTGGATGTGTTCTCAGTAAAAAGCCCGGTTCTCTTACAATCAACAGATCCATATATTGTAGTCATCAACCTCTTCTATGAGTTTTTCACAATTTTATATTTATTATTACAATTTTGGCTGAAAATCAAGTGACCATCTCAGACACTCAGACGTAAGCGAAGCAAACTAGATAGAAGAAAGGAAAGGGTATATCAACACATATAAAACCCTCCCACACTCGTTGCAGAAGCCTCGCAAATCATTCCTCCTCGAAGTCAAAACACCCTCACCTACAATTATCCCAGATGTATTGATCATTCGTTCAACACATGCCAAGGTCTTCCTTCCCATGTACGACAAAGTAGAAAGGGCAAATCAACACCTCTCAACCCAACACTCTCCCCACCTCCCCATAAAATTCCTCTCAAACCAAATCTTTCCCGGGATCTTAACCCTCCTAACAAGAACTTCGGTCTCCCCCCGTGGCGCCAACCTCTCCTTCAGGTGCGAGTTCGAAACGGGAACAGTCCCACAAATTGTAGTACCCTTAACATTCTGCGACGGAAAATTATGAGTCGGCAATGCTCTCTTATCCAATCCCCTACGCCAGTAAATCTTCAAAGTCCGTTGGAACTTAGGAATCGGAATGATGGTTCTTCTCCCATCGATAAGAAGAGGTGGTGTACGATGATCCATTTGGAGGAGTGGTTGTGGTGGTGATTGTGCTTGTGCTTGTTGCGAGCCTTGGGTTTGTTGGTTATTTTGCCCTTGGATTTGGGAGCGGATGGAGGGGGGGCCTTGAAGGGAGGAGTTATATGGTGAGAGGAGGTTACCGGTGGACTTGGGTTTGCGGAGAATGGGTTGTTGCGTTAAGTTTCTGGATGCGCGTTTTTGGAGTTTCTGTCCGCCGGTTTTGGATTTTTGACTTTGAGTGCTGGATCCTTTCAGACTTGCAGGAAATGGAAATTGCTTGACGGGTGAGAGGGGTGTGTCGGGGAGGAGTTTGGAGCGCCATTCGAAGCGGAAGGTTGAGGTGAGGAGGTTGTAGACTAATTCGAGACGATCTTTTTCTTGCGGCGCGATGGATGTCGTGATGGTTGGGGAACGATTCGATGACAGTTGAGGGAAGTTTGTGGTATTGAGGAGAGGAAGAGATTGTCGGCGTGTTACTTCTGGTTTGCTGGCAATGTTGATTGGTCTCTGTGGGTTGGGCTTTGGAGAGTCGAGGAGGGAAGGCAACGGCGAGATCGAATGATGGATAACTGTTTCCGAGGAGCCGGATCGTGAACGTGTTTCCATTGGTGGTGAAGTGTAGAGAAGTGCGCTTCCATTTTCTCTTCGACGCGTGGAATTATTTTGCGATCTGCGACGGGTGAGTGTGAGTTTTCTTCGTGGTGAGATGCCAGGATTGCTGAAAGAACGAGGTCGTGGACAGGGTGTTTCTTCTGTGGCCGATGGAGATTGAAGAGATGCTGGAGGGGTGGAGGGCGAGAAGAGCAGGGAGGTTGGCGTCGTCGCCATTTTGAGGATCCTGATTGTGTGTTTCGTGGTGGGTGCTGATGAAGATCAAAGTCATCGGAGGTTGTGGTTGTGGTTGATTTCGATATTGATGTGGAAACAAATATGTTTGACCACACCCACAGGATAAATTTGGGGGTGTCGCGTTTGTATTTGGTGAGACGCGAGGAACAAACACGGTGCCAGGTGATCTCTGTGATTCACTCGCTTAATGACCTGCTCATACTCACTTTCCTCTTAAATACCACAAGCATCACATACCTAATCAACCGCTACCATCAAATAGCGATCTACTGGCAGAACCGAGAAGCAGCCATGGACCCCCACCCCACCTCACAAATCAAAATTCCCTTGAAGTAAAAGGCACTCAACATACAACCTCCATCTACCTCAATCAGTTAACGCTAGTCGTTCACCATCCTCCAAACAAAATTTAAAAAATGCCGTCAAGAAGACGCAAAAAAACCCCCCTCATACCCTACAATAGAAATTCAGTCTTCGAAAGTGTGAAGGTAAGTAACCCCCCGCCAATTCACCATACATACTAACGTATTCATAGACCCTACACCGCACTATAAATTCCCTTATCTCCCTTGGGGTCAAAACTAAAAGATAGCCGCTCTCTAAACAGGTGAGACATTTCTCTGATAGGCGAAAGCCGTCCTCAGTTCTAAAAAAAACCCCAATAATCTCCTATGTTAGGGAGTGGGGGATTTCTGAAAGCCACAAGCAAACTTGTGGGGAGACTTCAGTTTTGCTAGTTGAACCTATAGTTCTGCTACACCTTTTTGCCATATATGAAAGAGTAGGTAGGTCGCGCTGTTACGAGGAGTAGCTTGGAGCTTTGATTTTGGCTGCTTTTGTATAGTACAAGCACTGTGATTTTTAATAGCGAGTTTGAAGCTTTTAAGCGACTTGCTAGGTTTTGTTACCTCGAGGTGAACAGAAAAAGTGGCAGTGAATAGTAGGGGTTTGTACCTGTCTATCTTACTTGTTATTCCACCTTTTTAAAACGATTCAGCTTTACTGTTCTAAAGATCGAGGACAATGTTTTCAATTGTCCCAAGTATCTCGAGTAATGAATTTGAATTGCCTAAGATATCTAGAACAACGGCTAGGTAGACAGGTACGTCTTACTGCCGCCTTCTTTGTCCACCGTGAGGTTGCGTATCGAAAAATCGCGGCTGATTCAAATTGGAGCTCAACGCCGCTTAAAGATAGAAGAGGATCAGTTCTCTCGCCGTGAGATTAAATGTGATTTAGAAATGTTCTCCTTCGAGGTTCTAGAGCTTGCGAATTAGTACAAAGTGTACTCTAGTAATCGCTTGGTGGCTGATCCTAGACTCAGAAAATGGTGACACTGGGATGAAGCGTAAAGTGACGGAATTTTGAAGTTTGTTACGTAGCAATTGGGAAAAGAGTGTATAACCGACTCGTCAAGAGATCAGCCATGAGGAAGGAACTTTGCGACCGTCAAGTCTTGAGGTCGAGGTCGAGGTTGCTCCTTCCTCGTATCTCAGCTCAACCATGTCAGGGGACCAGGCCGCTCCTTCCTTCCCTCTTGCCTCAACCTAGACCTCTTGCCACTATAAGCGCGGCAAAGAGGAAAGCATCGGTTCCCACGCCGTTCAATCCCATTTGCAGAGGTTTGGCTGTTAAAAAGGATGACAACATGGAATTGCCGGGTGGGGTCGGGGTTGGGGGAGGTCGACGGGACTCTACAATATTAGGTGAGTTGACGGCACCGTTCTGCAAAGAAGAAATTAGGGAAAGCCAATGTAATCTGGACTAAAGAGTACGGGGATTGATTGAATGGAGGGATCCAGCTAGCTAGTTGCTATCTATTATCTTCAGCGGAAGTCGTTCGACATTTCAAGAAAGGGAAGAGCACCATGCTCAAGGAATTGATATCTCAAGCCTTTTACGCCTTTCTAATCTTTGGTTGTTACCAAGATTTTCCATGTCTAGGAGAGGTAATAGAAAGGTATCAGCTTAACCTGAAACCCACAAAAATTTTGATCGCTATCAGATATCCACCCATGACTTGCAGATCACGTCCTCCTCGCAGGTCCCCAACTCCAAATATTCAATCCAACCTTCGATCCCGTCAATATGGGTAGACCCGCATGTATCGTCTCCTCATACCCTCTGCCATCAGGAGCCAAATTCAACCAAAAGATGGCATTTCGTTTGATGGGTTTGAAAGTAACACCCCATTCCGACCCATTCTCCTTGCATTCTAAGAAGTCGCACCATCTCCCCTTCTCCAAGCTTGGCATCGCGACCCGTGGAAAATTGGTACCGCCACCAGTACAATTCGCATCCACGTAAACCATAAACGTACTTACTCGATCCGCGGCTCGACTCGCACCACTCCAGTCGAAGTGGTTTTTGTAATGTCCACCTACGCCATAGCGTTGCGTTCTCAGCCGCTCGATGTGTAAATCTGGTCGCCAGCCTTGGAAAGCACGAGCGC
The DNA here is from genome assembly GCA_001414355.1 of Hymenoscyphus salicellus. Taxonomy (NCBI): domain Eukaryota; kingdom Fungi; phylum Ascomycota; class Leotiomycetes; order Helotiales; family Helotiaceae; genus Hymenoscyphus; species Hymenoscyphus salicellus. Next base: position 19,712 of record LLCD01000197.1, read on the forward strand.
GCTGTTCAATGCACCGAACAGTGTCATCTCGGTCGATGAGGGCAACTTCGCTGAACCGAATATCCTTTTGGATTGCGGTTTCTGTGCCTGTGGATACTGTTGAAGGGGCGTACTTGTCTTCACTAGATGTTTTTTTCTCTTGGTTAGCTGATGGCATCTTGGAAAGCCTTGGGACTAGGAGATTTGGTGGGGAAATTCCCCAGGTTAGAGAGTCAGGACATTTCAATTTCGGAAAAGCCTTGGAATTGCTTGACCTTGCTTTTCCATCTCTTGGTGTCTTGGGAGAATCCACACCTGTACCGTACAGATGGAATTGTCTTGACAAGAATCTGGAGAAGTTGGGGATATCGCTGGGCAGCTGGGCAGAAGATCCCAAAATCCACAAAAGAAAAGAAGCTTCGATGTGGCAGCAGGGCAGCTTCTCCAGATTTTCCCGCGCATCCCACAGACAGATCCGGTCAAAGACAAGAAGAAGCTTGAAAAACCAAGCGTTTTGGTTATCATCTAATCCACTTTGTGAACATGGCTAGAGAAATGGCAGGAACAAGAGAGAAATCCCTACCTGATTTGGACAAGATGCTTTGATTCTTTCTCACTGAGAAAATCCTCTACATAGATGATCAGAGGTTCATGCGAGAGAGTGAACGTGTTGTAAGCATGAGGAGGACATTCTACCGGGTCATCTGGAGCGATGAAGGAACTGTTGAAAATGGCGGCAGAGGGGTCTGAGGGCCGTGAAGTTGCAGAATCGAAAAGTAGATTTTGCAGCGGCACCCAAACCAGCACGTAAAAGGGGATAATGGCCGCGAGGTAACCCAGTTGGGACAGATTGGCCATGGTGTTGTGCTTGGCTGTGTATTTTTCGAGGTGCGATTCGACTGTTGACGTTGCATCTGAGGGTTTGGTGTTTCATAAGAGGGAGTTGTGGGTCACTTTTAAGGCGCAGATATGGCTTGCAGACGGCTCACGTGACTGTATAAATGTCCGAGAGCCGCATGGGGGGCCAATGAGAGACCAGTTTAGAGTACCCCTGAATACAGGCCGACTAATTCTCCGCATGCTTGTTCAGGCGACACCTCGGGCAGTTAAGAAGCGCCAAGAGGTTTCCTCTTCTGCGGAGCGGTTTCTTTTTAATATTACCTCTCTCAACTCTACGAAGGAACTCCCTACCAAGTAATTGAGCTTCACCACTTATACCTGACTCCCCTCTGCCCTCACAACACCCTTCTCACCCTCAGGACAAACTCCCTGTACCTTTTTAGAAGTTTTCAAAACTCGCTAGTTCCTGTCATCGCGCTTGGCGGTTATGCTACACGTCTCGTCTGAACGCTTTCAGAGAACTCTACGATCATCAGACCGGCGCCCAGCATTGGCACGTGTCACAGTTCCCCTTTGCCCAGCTCTGGAGGCTCAGGGAGCACCAAAATCCAGCGACTCGTACCCCGCCGAGCTGTCTCATAAGCTTTGACTTATACCTCAAGAGCCTCTTGGCCTTTGTGTCCAACTACCCCCTCTGAAGAAAAAGTACCACCGCCAAGAGAAATCCCACCCGGTGAGAGTCTGGCCCGATGGACCTTGATAGGTTTGCTGTTTCATCAACCCCCAAATCTTCACTTTGCTTGCCATTCTTGGCTGAACTTGGCTGAGATGCGGAGAAGCCATGAGCAGCCCGGAGGAGGGCCCTCAGAGCCCTGCTTGAGTCGGCATTTTCTCTGGAACATGCCAACAACGGTCACTCATCCGAAGTCTTGAGATGCTTGACTTGCTTGTCTGGCCTTGGTCCGTCCTTCAAACGGGTCCCTATAAGTATTTTGCCAACCGCCCAGCTTCTCCTCTTTTTCCCCAGCTGCGCTCACATTCATTTCTCTACCCCATACCAAGAAAGCAAGTCTTCTTCTTTTTCAGCCAATCACAGCTTTAATCACACAATCCTCTTCCAAATACCCACGCCAGCTTCAATCTTTTCCATCCAATCAAAAAATCTATATCCACGAAACTATATCAAATCAACAAAACAAAACCCATCTCCATACATATCGCCAAGATGCAATACTCATTCGCCCTCGCCGCTCTCCTTTCCGCCACGGCCGTCGTTGCCCTCCCTCTTAACATTAACCTTGGCGCTTACTCCCCAGCGTTGGTAGTCGGTGATGGAGAGATCTCATTCGGAGGCGGAGAAGCAGGGGCAACAGCCTTGATGGAGACTCTCAGTGGTGCCACCGCTTCAGGAGCCGGAGCCGCAAAGGGTCTTGAATCTGCCACCCGAACCACTCCAGCAGAAGCCGGTACCGCATCTGCGGCTCCAGCACTCACCAATGGCGCCGGCATTGGTCGCACTGTCAAGCCCCGTGAGGACGAGGAGGAGGCTGAGGATGAGGCCGAGGTTGGTGCTGCCGTCCCTGTTGTTACAAAGCGTGATCTCGCCGGTTTTAATGCAGCGCTGAGTTTTGCTACAGGCGCTTTGAAGACCAGTCCTGAAGTCCAACTCGGTACAGGCGAAGGCGGATCCGGTGTCGGTATCATTGTCAAGCCAGGCGGAACTGCTGCTGGCGGAACCAAGGTTGCCAGAGAAATCTCTGCCGAAGAAGCTGCTGAGGATGCCGAAGATCTCGAGGATGATGAGGAATGATTTTGATATACTGTAATGTTTTTTGTTTGTGGATTTAGATTTTACTTTTTTTTGTTTTGGATTTTTGGATTGTTTAAAATGGTGCTTGGGAGGGATTATGGATGGTTGGGCGAAACGGAAGGACGGACAATCGTGTTAATGCTGCGCTTTGAACATAATGCGAACTTACTTGCCCACAGAGTTTTGGTGTTTTTGCTTTTGATATTTGGTGTTTTTGGGTGTACCTTTGAGGGAAAACTGTAACAATAGATTCGCTTAGAAAATGAAGAATTAACATATACAACATTCTACAAGTACTTCATATCCTTACTTTGCGTACACTAGTTACTTGGTCTTTTATTTACTTCAAAACTTGAACGAAGACCAGATGAGAACGACATTCTTTTAATTTAGCAATCTCAGCAGAACCATCCATTTATTAATTATTTCAAACCTCTAAAATAACGAAAAAATTTCAAACGAACATCAGAAACGACCGTCATACCTTCATTTCATGAGTTCCCGTGAAATCGAACGAAAAGTCCAGATACGAACGTAATTAATTCAAATGTTCCCAAAGGAACGATCCTCCCGCATCTCATTCGAGCCAACCATTCACAACCCTCGCATCTAACATTACGTAAAACAAGACTTTTGCCTTCCCTCACAAACTTGCACGACTCCTCCAGACTCAAAACCATCCGATGACGATTTCTCAGGATCTCTGACCCTTGAAGGCATAAGCATACTCTTTGGTTTCAACGCTAGTCAGAAGTTTGCCACCGCGTTGTTGACTTTTGGCTTTTGGGTTGTTGTTTCAAATCCGGTTGATAGTTTCGCATGGCTTCCTTCTGGAATGCGAAGTTGTATCGCCTGTATCGCTGAGGGAGGATCGAGTAAGAGTGAGGCTCGTGGGTGTTTACTTATTCGAGGTGTTTGGTGCGATGTGTGTGTTCTTCTGACCCGAGTCGGTTGGATCCGAGGCATTGAAGATAAGTTTATATTGCTTTATTCGCCACTTGTGTTATTAATAATAACCAACCATGTTATAACCTTTTATTTTTACCTAGCAAGTTCACTAAGTTTAAAACGTTCGCAGGTGTTTAGATTAATTAAGTTTATAAAATGAAGTTCGGAATATTTTACACAGTAACGAGTACAGGTTCTTTTCTAGACAGCATTGATAGAATTTAATTATCCTGGAGAGTTTGGAACAATCAAGTTGAGTAAATAAAGTTCTATATATCTTGTAAAGAAAATAGTTAACTTCTTAATTAAGTACTATTTATATAAATTAAATTTTCTCTAACATCTAGATGAGCTACTGCTGTCGATTCTAAATAAACTACCGACTTTCCCCTACTTGGCGAGAATAGAAAAGGTTCCCCGACAAACAAACATCCAGACGAAATCCTAGTATCGATTTTTGGATATACTACCGAAGTTTTCCTATTCCGCTATTGCATTCGAATGGGAGGTTTCTCGACTGACGAATATTCAGATGAATTACTACTGTTGATGTTAGATTCACTTTCGAAATTTCCCCAACGAGTATTTCATCGACAGTGGAAGTGGTCTCGACGGTAAGATCACGAAGTGTAAACAAATAACTCTTCGTACTCTTCCAGGTGAGAGCGTCTTTATCTCACCTTCATTTAATTAGTTATAGTTTCTGAAATACTTATTCTTACTTAAATTATTGAGTACAATCACAATTAAATATATAACTCGTAACAAATAAAGAATATCAGAA
>LLCD01000198.1:0-24071 GCA_001414355.1 Hymenoscyphus salicellus
ATGGATCTACCATGGTTCATTGGATGCGTCATCGCCCACCTAGTTTAGTAGTCGTTGAGTATGGAGCGGTATTTATATCGTGTATTAGTATCATACTCCTCGGTCGCGATCAATTTATGCTCGATTCCAAAGAATATACGCTGACCTACAATAGATGCTGCCACCTCTGGCAAGACTTTCGAATCCCGCTGACTCCATTCCATCAAAACATCTACACTCATCTCTAAACAAAATCAAACACCCAGTCAATGTTGTTCGATGGACACCAGAAGGACGAAGATTACTTACCGCCTCAAGTAGCGGAGAATTTACTTTATGGAACGGCACAGGGTTCAACTTCGAAACCATAATGCAAGCACATGATGTAGCCATCAGAGCATTAGCCTACTCACATAGTGACGACTGGCTCATATCAGCTGACCACGACGGTCTGATCAAATACTGGCAGCCAAATTTCAACAACGTCAAAGTCATTCAAGGACACACGGAGCCTATAAGAGATATTGCTTTCAGTCCGACTGACTCCAAATTCGTCACAGCCTCTGATGACGCTCACTTGAAAATCTTCGACTTTGCTGGTGGCGTTGAAGAATCAAGTATCCATGCACATACTTGGGATGTCAAGACCGTTGATTGGCATCCTACCAAAGGACTGATTGTTTCCGGTTCCAAGGATCATCTTATAAAATTATGGGACCCTCGCGAGTCTGGAAACAAGGAATTAACGATTCTCCGTGGCCATAAAAATACCATCACCCGAACACTTTTCGAAAGAGTACGAGGAGATTGTCTTGCAACCTCAGCACGAGATCAAACCGCACGGGTATTCGACCTCCGAATGATGCGTGATATACTCTTACTCAAAGGCCACGAGAAAGAAATATCGACTCTTACATGGCATCCAATTCATTCATCACTTCTAACCACGGGTGGTGGTGATGGAGCTATCCACCATTATCTACTCGATGAGCCAAACAACCCTCCAGGCGTTCTTCCTACTCTCGCCCCTTATGATTCTCCCGATCCTACAACCGCACCGGCCCAAACCATCCATCCAGCTCACAAAATCCCATATGCTCATGACTTCCCCATCTGGTCACTAGATTGGCATCCTCTAGGCCACATCCTAGCTTCCGGCTCCAACGACAGAGTCACTCGTTTCTGGACCCGTGCTCGTCCTGGCGAAACCGATTCGTTCAACGACCGCTACCACATAGGAGAATCCGCCGCCGAAGCCCAAGGAACCTGGGACCGCCGCGGAAACCGCCGTCAAAGACAAGAGGAAGAAGAGCAAGAACTCGAAGACGAAATGGAAGGTCTGGTCGACCAAAAAATGCCCTCCAAGGCCCCTTCCTTCCCCGGAATCCCAGGTCTACCACTACCTCAAAACCCATCAGCGGTTCAAATTCCAGGAATGGGTGGACCGTTGCCACCTCCTCCCTTTGGAGGGAATGCTGTCAATGTACCACCTCCACTTCCGGGTCTGGATCCTAACAATCCATCGGATTTCGCAAGGTTGGCTGAGATGATGAAGAAAGCTGGATTACCTCCTCCACCTCCTATGGGTGGTGCTTCGAATGGCCAGTTCCCTCCTCCGCCTCCGGGTATGCTTCCCCCAGGTTTGTTACCACCGCCAGGAAACTTCCAACTCCCACCCGGATTCCCACCACCTCCTAATATGGGCGTTCCACCTCCAAATTTCGGCGGAATCCCTGGTATGGGAGGTCAAGGACAACAGCAAATGCCACAACAGCAAGGTAATGACCAAGGAATGTCTGGTGGTGGGGATCAGGGACAAGCTGGGGGTGGGGGTAGTATTAGGAGGAGAGGTCCGTTGCCTAGTCAAGAGGAGAGTTTACAGATGGAGCAGCGGAGGGGGAAATATACCCGTTCAAGGTAATTTCTTTTTGGGGTTTACTTGGATGTGGCAGTGTACAACAGATTGTGGGTGAGAGGAAAAGAAAAATCTTTAGTATTAGAAAGCCATTTTTCGTGGGCGTATTCTGGTCGCAAAAAATGGAATTTAATTCTTTTTCTTTCATTCTTTTAAAAGGGCCTTCTGTTTTCTGTGATTTCCTTGCTCATAATTTGTCTTGATTTATTTTCTGTATATTTGGTTTCGACTTTATCTTTCTCTCCCCGCCTCAAAACCATCTCAACCCCACGCTCCCAGACTCCGGAGAAAACTCCTCCCCTCCTTCCCGCCCAATACTCTATCCACCTTCCATCCACCACTCCTTCGGACCCGAGATACTCTCGAGAATTCTTCCGCGCGAATCCCTCGTATTCTTTTAGCTTATCAAAAAATATGAGATGAAACAACTGTGGATGTGGACGCATGCGGACGGGACGGCAGAGAAGGAGGTGGATGGTGGATGGTAAGAGGTGGACTTTCAAGATCTCGATATGCAACAAATCGATTTCTCAGCTTCAGATAGGAAAAGATAAGAGGAGATGAGATGGAATGTCACGGCACAGTGCCAAAACCAAATGGAAAGGTGGAAGAAATAGGTGGGTAGACAGTCGGGCTGTGGACGGATAATTTCTTTGGTGTTTGGGTGCGAGGCGATGTGATGTGTTACATAGGGGCATGGTACGGGGCCGAGAGGTGCTGCAAATACGATGATACGAGGAGGTTTCATGGTCAAGGTCTTTAGGGAGTGGTAAGCTTTATGTGGTGAGACGAATTATGTGGTATATTGAGGTCTTTCTACTATTACATGGTATCCTAAGTTCGAAAAACTTCAAAAAGCAAATGAGGTGTAAGGAAGAAAAGCAAACGCCACGCCATATGCCATATGCAATGCAATATAAATGCAAAAAAAGGACCAAACGCTCCATTCCATGCTATGCCTAAGAAAACGAAGAAAAGGAAAAATGATCTTTGGGCCCTTGCGAGTTTTCCATCTCTGTATATCTATGCCTTCCTTATATCTCTTCCTTGATGTGAACCATACAATCCTCCAATATGTTTCATCCTTTCAAACTTTCAAAATATATATTCATTCCCGTTTATGGTCCAACGTTCGCGATAGGGTTGTTTCTTGGACTCGACCTCGTTGGTGCCTTGAATGCTTTCTGCCTGTCCGCATATTCCTTGATAACCAAAGCACACATCGTATCCGCACAAAGTCGTTTCCGTCGTTGAATAGGAAGTTTCGTAGCGAATTCCAACCCACTCGCCCTCTCCACCGCCTCGACCGGAACCTCGAAATCGGTAATTGGCTTGCTGTTTGGAATAACAGCGTTTGGTAGAACAAAGGCTCCCACCGCGACTTGTCCAGTACTCGTTCCATCCTCGGCGAAGATAACTTTGTAGAAGTGGGTAGGAACAGCGATATTTGGTGGGTTGCCAATAACTTCGTAAGAGACTCGCCATTTCCCATCCGTAGTATCTCGCTTAGGTAGGTATAAAGGTCCAGTAACAATTCGAACACTTGGGTATTTAACCGTAAGTCTTCTGCAGAAATCTTCGAAATGCGCCCAGTAGTCCCTGTTAAAACCCTCTCCAACTTGCGGACACATATTTGACAGGAAGAAAGTATCGTTCATAGCTTCTTGACTCCATTTCGCATCTGCAGCTGGAACTTGATGTCCTCGATCGTACCCAGAACGGAAATAATCCTTCAGCTTTCCGCGAAACTTCTCGGGCACGTCGTGGTCCTCGATGAAACTGCTATGTTTTCGGTCCCCTTCGGAGATGGCGAGGGACTCGGGGGTTATATGTTCGGCCACCCACGCAGGGTTTCGTAAACGCCGGTCGTAGGAGGAAACGAGGGCATGGCGAGTTGCGAGATCTGCTACTGGGCCTGGGAAGCCATATTGAAAGAGACCTGCCGGGTCGACGGGTGGAATCGCGAGGGCCCCTTTTGCGCCGATTGGGATTGCTTGGGGAACGGTAACGGGTATTGGTGCTGGGACTGAGGTTGTAGATGTTGCCGATACGGCGATAGATGGGGCTACTGCTTGTTTTTTCGTTTCTGAGCGCGTGGAATACATGGCTGCGGTTACACCTGCTCCTGTGGCAGCGCTGACGGCGGCGATGAGTGCGAGTGTAGATTTGGACATGGTGAAAGAGGCCCGTCGGGCGTGGGAAAGTGTATGGTATTTATTGGGATCGTAGATTTGGATTCAGAGAGCAGCTGGCGCGGAAGGTCACGGTAGAGACAGTGTAGGCGCGTGAGAAGGTTGCGAAAGGTTGAGATTGTTGACGGTTAAAGTCACAGGCCAATGATAGAGTCAGATACTTTTCTCGGTAGAACTCCGGGTTTAGATGGGTTACTCAAAAAGCGAGGAGTGAGACGAATCTCATCCCATGACATATCGACACCGAGGTCGACGTCTCGAAATAGCAGCAGCACGGAGAGATCAGGAAGATGAGTTTCAGACTGTCACTTCAAACATAGGCTGCTTCGCCGCGAAGTAGCAAGTCACCACCGTGGTGGGAATGACTCCCACCACACCGTGACGCCTCAACCCCGTTTCCGGGCCTTTAAAGAGCCAGATGGTGTGCTCAAGAGGTGTACCTGCAGTTAAGGCTCTCAAGAATCCGTACCTACATCATGTCAGGGACATATACCACGTGGGATATTGGAAGTGGGGGTTCATGAAGAGTCAACCCTCAGTGATCACAGCCTACAAGATGAGGTGAGGAATCGTTCAAAAGACCGAGTAACAATATCCGATCACTGATTTACTTGTGTTTGTGTTTTCCCCATCTACGTACTCGTTGAGTTAAATGTTTTATCTGATTATCTTTCATCTCACTTACTATGCCTCGCCTCTGGACTACTATTGAGTAACTAAGTACAAGTTTTGGTGTTTTTCCTGCATGTTTTGTATATATATATAAACAAGCTAAAATTTATAGGGAAAGGTCTTTATCAACTTTTATTCTGGCCAGGAGTTGTAGTCTTGAAACTTATCTATTGAGGCCATTCGAAGTTGATAGCGGAACATGACGCTAGTAGTTCCTTCAAAATGGAGACATTTGTCTCGACATTTTTCAGCTCTCAATATTTTGCTAAAGAGCGCCAGGCACTGTCTTCTGTACACTTGAATAAAATCACTGTTCGAGAAGGTTTGAAGAAAATATTTTCTTCCACATGTTATCATATAGGTATGCTGCATGTGCTTTAATTTTAGCATATCTTCTCATATCTCCTATTTTTGATTCAACTGGGCTAGATTGAGCTAGGAAGGAACACTCTGCACTACTTATACTTATGACATTTCTTGGCAATTTATTTCAACCTAGAAACTTCAACCCAACACAATTTATATCGATGCTTTCCTGACGAAGTTTTCCAGCCCTTACGTTTCCGTGCCAAAGACTTCAACCTCAAACATGTCACCAAACACAATCTCCGCTCGACTCCTCGTCCTCTCAGACACCCACAACCTTGACTTCTCCGACAACTCCCCAGTATTTAATTTCCCAGGACGAAGAACAGATGTCCTCCTTCACTGTGGCAACTTGACTATATGTGGCGGACTCTCAGCCTACAAAAAGTGTTTGAAAATGCTAGGAAGCATCGAAGCAGAATTAAAACTCGTCATTACCGAAAACCACGACTTATCACTCGACGGACCATACTGGCAAGCAAATTTAGAAGAGGACGACGACTCAGAAGAGCATTCTCATGCGATAGAAATCATGACAGGTTCCTTAGCAAAAGAATCCGGAGTAACACATCTCAAAGAAGGAACTCACACTTTCACCCTTCAAAACAGAACCAACTTTACGATTTATGTCTCGCCATACCAACCGGAATTTGGAAATTTGGCATTCCCATGCAAACGCGATCAAGATCGTTTCAATACTACTTCATAAGCTGCACCAAACATCACGTCAATCACTAAAACCCCATTCCGGATTTTCTAGGCGTGGATATTGTTATGACGCATGGCCCGCCAAGGGCAATTCTTGATGAATGCACTCAAGGAAATATGGGATGCGACATTTTACTTTGAGCAGTCACACGTGCAAAACCACTGATGCATTGTTTCGGGCATATTCATGAAGGATATGGTGCGAAGTTGGTGAAGTGGTCAGGAGAACCCGGTGGAGCGAGCGATGAAGTAAACGCATATCCGGAAGCAAAACCATGACCAATTTTACGTAGGGAAGAAACTTTGATGGTTAATGCAGCGTTGGTGGATGGAGAGAACCGGACGATTAACGCACCTTGGATCGTTGACCTAGATCTTCCTAGTATTTCATAGATTTATGAGTTTCAATGGGGGTTTTCACGAAGCTAATTTATCTTGATATATTATATAACTAGATTTGAATAATACCTTGAAAATATTAAGAAAATAAACTTAATAGACTCGTCTCAAATCCCGGGGTAAACGGATCCAACTCCCCAGTCCATTGAATTCCAGTCTATATCATTGATGCCAACGTCAAATGGAATATCACCAAGTGTGTCAGGATATAACCCAGGCCCGAGATCGTTCAAATCCCCTGCAGGTGGCCCCCCGCTGCTATAAAAGGGGTCTTGGTTGTCCAAATTCCTAGCCATTGAAGACACCGGAAAATTGCCGATGCATAAATTCGTAAGATTGATGGGTGGTTTCATATCGCTGTTTTGTGTCCTTTGGTCTATTAAAGCCAATTTCCGTTGAATAGACGACACGATGGTTGGCGGAATCAAATGCTCTCCTACTGGACCAAAGTTGGCCAGGCGAGCATCCCAAGCCTGGAGAACAAGATTGGCGAACATTGTGAAGAAAGGATTTCCATCGTTGTACATGAACCGTGAACGTGCCTCATGGTTCTTACTGGCAACATCCCAAGCTCGTTCTGCGTGTTTACTGGAGGGTCTCCTTTTCAAGTCTTGAATGATTTGAACAAATGCTGGTAAGGGACGGTGGTAAAAAATCAACCAAAGGAATCCTTTAGCATGAGGCGAAGTCATGAATTGCGTATCGCACTCAAGCATCTCAAGAGCAAGTGACATAGCGGTGTCGCGCTGGGCATCTGTTTGGGATGCTGACGAGCTCGAGAATCTTGAATGAAACTCGACAAGCCGACACCTTGCAATGAATTCCCTTGTCCACCAAATCGTCATAAAATGGACTGGGTGGTCATCTGCGTTACAGAATCGAAGATACTTGTCCTCGATAAGCTTCTCTATCCTTCCTATATCAGGTCTCTCTTGGGTAGGATGTCTTAGGGGAGCTGTGAGGGCAGGCTTCGTCGCAAGGCTTGTGAAGTCGAGGTGCGACATACTGCTTCGAACGAATTCCCCAAGCTCGCTGCGTACTACAACAAAGATTGAATCTGTTGATTTTTCCTGAACCTCTGGTGGTTCTTTCATTTCTGGTCGAATATCGGAATCATTCAAGTTCAGAGGGAGCCTGCAATCCCAAGTGGGGGCCAAGGTCTCGGTCTTGTAGTCCGCCAATTCTGAAATTCTAGTATCGAACAAGACAAGTGCCCACCAAAGTCTCCTGCGCAATTCCGCATCAAGAACACTACACTTGGCCAGGGCCGACTCGCTATTTATTCCCATGCGCTGGGCAATGCGAACTGCCACGCCCAGCATAGCTGAGAGGGATTGGGGGACGGTATTTGGCCTAACCGACATCTGAAATGATTAGAAAAGATTCAAAACAGTACGGCAGTCTTACCAGGTAGAGGCACAGTGCTGTCAAACAGTCGCGATCATTAGTTCGCAAAAAGCCACAGTTCTGAAGAGCCTGTCGACAGCCAAATTGGAAACGGGTCAACAGATCTTCCTTGGGTGAACCAAATGATACTAGACAATTGTCCGCGCTATCATCAAGACTCACAAGAGCCATACAGTAGATGCTGAACATCAATGTCTCCAATGGCGGTTCAATATCGGACACATGGCTAGCAGCTTCTATGATGCGACCCTGCAGACTCGGGGTATGCGTGACTTTAAGCAGGGGATTGACATTATCCAAATACAGCTGCCAGAGGCGAAATATTTGAACAGGTTGTGGGTGGAGAGTCGAGAGGTCGACATTGGTTTGTGGCGCACCAAACAGTAAGTGGTCGTTATCTCCAAACATTTGGGCCCAGGCCTTTTTGACGACCACCTTACGAACCTCACCTAGTGAGGAATCGCTGTCCTGATCAAGTTGTTCTTGGGATTCACGAAACTATCCTCATGGTTAGTGGGAGGTGCTTGGGTTTGTATACTGTATACTATTTCAGGCTTAACTTAACAGTTGTTGACGGAGAAGAACCATCCATCCCCGTCGCTTCAGCCTGCTCGTCATCAGACCCATCCTTCTCTCTGTTCCCAGTTGGATTCGGGTGGAGTGGTTCAAAGTTGATTTGATGTTGCCGGAGGAGATCTTCGTACCGACGGAGCCTTTCCAGCAGCTCTTTTTCGGGAAACCTGCGTCTTCGACGAGTCGTAAGAGTTGCTGGCACGCAACTCACAGAAGCCGAGGTGCAGTTCGCGCAAGGAAATCTACGATCACATCTTGTCTTGCGTTGCTGACAGCGGACGCACGCTAGTGTCCGCTGAGGCTTTGATAAATGAGAAGGATTTGGAGGCATAGCTATGGGTCATAAAGTTTGATAAGTTGAAGGTTGCGTTGAATTTAGGGTGGTTTGGGAAGGCTGGCAAGGATGCAACCGATCACATGCTTTGACCATTATTTGTAGAGCCTCCCTTTTAACTCATCCACCTTAAACGGCTAATTTATCATATTGTTTCTGAGCTCAGTTCATCTATAAAACATCTTAAGAGTTTGGGTTCAGAATGTATCACGTGAGGCGCCTGGATATCATCCCTGCTGCCTGGATCGTTGTGCTACCCGAGAAGGGAAGGAACAACTCCCTTATATCTATATATATGCATTATGATTAACGGAAACGTGACGCGGGGGTGAGATGTTCACCAACCACCTCCTGGGCACAAAATGAGCCATCGCAGGTTGCGGACCCCGTCCTATATTGTGTGCCAGTGGTGTGCCGACATCGAAATCAAGTTCATTGGATGATCACATCCCTGATTGTTGCAGTAGAATTCTGGCGTCGATAGGCGTCAGCCTCATCAGCTTTCGAGGCAACATGAGAAGGAAGACATCTAAAGCCTCGTGCGAATTTAGATTTACCATCTACTTCGGTGGGCAATTTAACCATTCCCCAATTAGGTCGCCGAGATGTCAGGTCTTGAAGTTCTGGGAGCAGTCGCTGGGGCTATACAGCTGGTCGATGCTAGCCTTGAGATCATCAAGTTGCTAACAACATTATGCTCCACATTGCACGATGCGCCAGCATCTATCAAACGGCGAACCATACAGATCGAGCGTTTGGTGGAAATAGCCCGATTAATTCAGCAAAACCCGTCCCTGCAAACAACGTTGATCAGCTCTCTTTTGATGAACTGCATCGATAAGGCCAACGAGTTACAGCATGTTTTTGCGAAATTCACGGCTAAGCTCAACTCCGGCAAGATTGAAAAGTATTGGAAAGCTCTTGGTGGGGCACTGAAGGAGAACAAGATCTCGGAGCTATGCAAAGGCTTGGAGGAAGAAAAAAGCGCTTTGGTGCTTTGCATATGCAGTATTGACTCGTCAGTTATGCTCATTCATTCTTTATAGCCACAATCTAACCCAACAAGGGATCTCCTCCAGTCGATAGACACACGACTTGTTGTGGTTTATGATGGGGTTGGTGAGCTCGTAGGAGAACTATCTAGTATCCGCGAGACTGCTGAAGGGGTCACTGAGTTATTGAAGGAGCTCGCGCTTCTTAAGGGAACGACTGCGGGTCTTCGTGATGAACTAAGATCCATCTTTGAAACGGTAGCTAAACTGGCAAATCAAGAGAAGGGTACCGGCAAGTCTTCATTAGCATCGGCAGATTCGGAGTCTGGCAGCCCTCAGAGTCTAGCGATGCAGAGAGTGTTACCAGCTTTGCGTCAGGCACTTGAGCGATTGGCGGTGGGCATGATTTTCCCGAACGCAAAGCAAAGCTGATTCGTTTGATAGATCAATGATTCCATTCAATCAAAAACTGCGACTCACGCTACCCTTGTGCCTCCAGTACACATCGAAACAACAAAAGATGTATATTTAAGAGGTATGATTTGAGAGCCCCACTGATTCAGCTGGTTTTCTAACACTCTATCAGAGAAAGCAATCGAATGCCTTGCAAGTCTAGGGACAGCTGATCAGTCAGGCTTTCTCATTGATCGATTGAGCCATAATAAACTTGCATGTCGTTGGTTTGTTGAGTCTCCTAAATTCAGGTTGTGGTTAGAAAACGATGATATACATTCAGAAATGCTCTATGTTACCGCAAAAGCAGGGTGTGGGAAAACAACAATTTTCGCACATACCATTCAGCACCTCAAGTGTACCCTGAAAATCTCTGGAACTGCCAGTGTCACAGAAAGCATAGCATCAGCTGGGACTAGACCTCTTCTAATGTACTTTTTCTTCCACAGACGAAGTCTTGACGACGACGAAGGTACGGCAACGGCAGCCATGAAAGGCATTATTACCCAGCTTGTTCAACAGATGCCAGATTACTATTTCATCCTACTCAGAAAATACGAGCTTCTCTCTGCCAAAGGCACATTTTCCTGGACTTTGGAATGCCTCTGGAGTGTATTTGTCCAGATTCTAGACAGATTGAGTGGCAAGCCATCTATCTTCATTGTGCTAGATGGTATAGACGAATGTGAAAGTATTTCCAGGCAGTCTTTCCTCCAAAGGCTTGGGAATCTTCTTAAAGATCTGAACTCTCGGGAGTCGGATATTACGCACTGTATTTTCAAAATCCTGATATCGGGACGGCCTGACGAGCAATTATTGGAAATCATTCCCTCTGCAAAGCAATTTGAGATTACGGTGGCAGATACTACCTCGGACATGGAGCATCTAATTCATTCCCGAGTCAGTCAGTTTGCAGCTCGCAGATCATTGGATTCCCAAACAACAAAGAATTTAGCCGAGTGTCTGAGCCAGCGTTCTAATGGAATGTTTTTATGGGTGGTTTTGGTCATGAAAGAGCTAGATAGGCGGGATATTCGGTTGTCTGATGATGTTATTGCGACCAAGCTCCAGAGTGTCCCCACTACACTATTCTCCCAATATGAGGCAATTCTGAATAAACCTCACCCCTCTCGACAAGCTGACATGTGGCGCATACTGCGGTGGATCCTGAATACTAAGAAGGTACTGTCTCTTGCTGAGCTTGAAGTTGCTCTCTGCACTGAGCTTGGGATTTCAAGATGGCATGATCTTAGAGGAGACTTAACTTATCTTTGTGGTTCCGTAATTCTCGTGGATGGTGACGCTGTATCTTTCATCCACCAAACATTCCGGGACTTCCTACACAACTACATCGCTAGGTCGGATCAAAACTCCACGGGTGGTATTGAGATGGGCCCGTATGATACGGAAATACAACTTGCCACAACATGTTTAAAGCTGTTGGGGGGCACATGCTACTTGAGAGAATTGAATTCGTCCCTGCGCAGAGGCTTATTACCTCGAAATCAAGACGTAGAGCTATACCTGCGAGCTAGACCATTTTTCTCATACGCAGCAGAATTCTGGGCGTCTCACTTACAAATCGCGGACTCTTCGGTTCAGTGTTTGCAACCTGTTCACTCCCTAGTCACTGAACTTTTCAAGTCTTCTCTCAACTGCGACCTTTTAATGCGTTTGGATTACTTTTTTAAACACTCGAAGCACCCTGGTGCGTGTCGCTATGGCCCTGAAATATACCTAGCTGGGTATTTCAAGCTCCCAATACTCGTTGAACATTACATTTCCAGCCAAAAGAAATCCGAAATATTCAAAGATGGCTTTGTTTCCCCGCTACTATGGGCATGCGAGACTGGGAGTTACGAGTGCGTTGAACTATTCCTGAAAGCTGGGGCAAATGCGAACGCCTTAGAATTTGATGGCTGGAGCCCACTGCATTGGGCGGCGACAAATGGCCATGAAATGGTATGCGGCCTTTTGATCCGATACGGGGCCAATATAGATGCGCAAGATGAAAGGGGGTTCTCGCCAAAAGATATGGCCTTCCAAATGAGCCGTTACGATATCGCAGAAAAATACTTTGGAGGCATTAAAGGCGCGAAAGTGTGGACCCCGAGCAAATACTCACCGGATATTTCTATCATCGGTCATCGTCGGGCAGCAACTTAGTGGGAGAGCGAGTAGACTCCGAAATTGTTCTTCGTACGCCTACATCACCCTTGTGCTCATGGGGATATCAATGGGGACATCCCAATATTGTTCAAATAGCTCTGCAACAGTATATGCGAAATGTGTGTCTATTGCAAAGCACAAAAATTAACAACATCCCTGTCTCCCTTGCTTAGAAGAAAGGTCTGTCAACAAACTTTGTGATTGCCAAATGCGTGTTGTAATTATCCGACTGGTATGTATTCTCCCTCTTTATATATCCTACTGACATTCTTCCAGCACCCGAATTCCACCCCTCTGTGCGAGCGACATTGTGACCAAATATCCCATCTTCAAAATCAACAGAGTACCTACGACGAAGTGACAAAAATATATCACCCTAGGATAGCATTGTGAGTGCTAAAATATTTAGCTTGAAAGTGGAGACAGGAGTGGGGGAATGTTTATTTTCAGTTCGTTATCTGGTATGATTTGTTCACCAATCGTGATTGACCAATGGGGTACAGTCAGTCCAGTGTATTCAGCTATTTTATTGTACTGTTCCGACATATTATAAGTATAGACTATAGGTTCTCGTCTGAATAGCAATTATTTGATTTGATTACTCCAGTGGCTTTAGAGCTTTATTTTACTTGAAAGAACCTTAGAAAATTGGAACAACGAGAGCTTATTGTCACTTTTAATGTCTATGGCAAAGTTGCAGGCGAGGAAAGGACGCGTCACGTAACTTTATCAAAACCATATGCTTTGTAGAGCACTCAGATACACGACAAAGAAACCCCTCAGTTGAAGGGTTCAAGACTTATAAATTTTACTCGAGAATATTAGAAGTTGATATAATGATATTGTTATACAAGAAATCGGTCAATTGTGTGTCTGATATATTCTTCGAATGAAGTATGATTTGAATCAAGCATTTTTTCTGTAAAAGCTTATCTCTTCTCTACAAGTAATTAGTGGAATGGTCGCACGGATGAGCTGGCATTATCTTGCCCAACCCTCGTGCACTTTGCAAACATGCGTATTTAAATAACCTGTAACATATTTCAATGATCACTGAGCATTTACATACAGTTCAGTGCTTCATTCAACTACGTAGTTATTCAGTCACTGAAACTTATCAGTGACACAAAAGGAAGGTGTAACCCATTCACGTTCACCTGATCATCTCACCACGGCATTTTACCAAACCGCCCCCTGCTACTTCAACAATCAAACCACTTCCAAAAAAGATCAAACCTTCGTGCCACGATTTCAAAATGTGTATCAAAATACATACAGTACCCACCTGTGGCCATGCCGAGATCCCTTGGTTACAAAAATGCAAGTTTTACAACTGGAGTGCTGGGGTATGCGCAGAAGGAAATTCGGGTCAGACGAAGACAAAGTATGCCATAACGGAATGTGAGGCTTGCGTGAAGGTTGCGATAGCTCGGAGTTTGATCGTAAAGATGGGGGAAGTGAAGGATAAGGACAGTACAAGTTTGAGTTGAAGTGAGGTGAGTCTCCATCTTGATAATGTACTTCTGGGTGCTGAAGCTAACTTTTAGGATGCTGTAGATTGCATTTCTATGAACAAATAAACCGAGAAACGAGAAACGAAACCACAATTTAGAAGAATCTTGCTCGAAACACGGTGAGCTTTTATCCTTTGATTTTCAACTTTACTCTAACAAAATTTCAGTTTCTCTACTCCTACCCACCATAATGTCTCTCAGGGTGAAGTGCTCCAAATATTACAAAGACAGGAGGTGGCAGAACTCTTACCTTGCTAGCAATATTAGCACTCACCAATGAAGATAAATAGATAAAGAGAGCAGAGGAAATAATTAGATGCGCCACCATATGAATTATAGTATGGGTCAGTCTTTTGATTCGGTCAAGTTATACACAACATTTCATGACCTTTTAACAATACGTTACTCGATTGTAAAATACTGAAATCCAGGGGAATCATCGGCACTCTCCCAGTTCAATCCTTCCCCTCGCACAAGACCTCTGATGTAGCATTTTCCTATGATTGAAAATTCATGCTCTCAACAGGCCGCCAAACAAAAGGCATATTTGTTCCAAACAAAAGGGAAACCACATCTCCAACCGTCGTGGCCTCAGGAATAATTCCCCAAAGCTCTCCAAATTTCTGAATGGATTGTCTTTCTCCGAAATATGACAGATGCTGTTCAAAGCCATCGGCTATTTGTGAAACGTTAGTGAGAAAAGTCCGATGGTAAATGGGATTGGGAAACTTACTTAAGTTGCGACGTTCTGGAATAAGAAACCGAAGCGAACTTATCCAAAATCACTTCTTTATTTGCTTTAAGTTTCCTTTAGAAATTCGACGCCTCTAAATGCAACATACCGACTCCAGAGACAGTAAGTTTTTCTCCAGAGATGGAGAGCTCTGGCTTGCTGCCCTTTGTTGCTTACCACCATAGGTATACTTCTCGCAAAATCAGAAGTGTGTTCTTGGTAAGTTTCCAGTCGGGGACCCAGGAAGGCCAGATCCGCTCCCTCATTAGAAGCTTAAAGCGCGGCGTAAATAAATAGTTGTCTTGGAAATACACATTTCTTTGTCTCTCGGGTTTCATCATCGTTGTGTTCAGGCGTTTTGAGTACAAGATAGTCTTTTGCAAGCAAGATCCGCCGCGTGATTGAGATTTCCGCACCATTGCATTCTAGAAGCAGTGAAATAATACGTCTAGAGAGAAATGTCTAAAGAGAAGGGGTAAAAGTTCCCGCAAGTTCCTGTGCGATACATGATGATTTTAGGCTAAAGTCTCATATCATCACATCGAACCTCCAATAGCCCTAGTTCCTCATCCCATATTCATTACCCTTAGTCTCCTCATCCGGATCAAAGATCAAACCTTGTTCCTCAATAAACTTCTCATATCCGTCATAAGGATACTCAAAAATCTTGGCAATGCTCAACGGTTTCCACCCATAACCTCCTACATGCGTCCCATTCGGAAGTACCTTGGGAATGTTTCTCCTCCAGCAAACGAATTTCGTGGGGGGATCTCGGGATGTAGTAACCATCTTCACACCTTTAGTTTCGCAATCCTCCCATAATTCACAGGCTTCTTCATGGGTAAACCCTGGATATTTGGACAAGATTTCCGAAAGAGGGTGGAGTTTGGAGTCTGAATATTTGATTGTGACCCATTGCAGGTCGAGGGTTTTGAGGGATGGCGTGTAGATGTTTCTGTTTCGAACGAGGTTCATGATGGACGGACCTTCCTCGGGAGTGACACCATATAAGACAAGGGATTCGAGCGAGCGAGGAAGTGATTTCATCATGACTGTTTCGAAAGGAAGGAGTGTAGTAGGATCCAAGGCCCTGCCAGTAAGTGTCCATGCCGTCACAGTGACACTTCTCAGTTTCTCAAACCCCGCAAGAGAACCAAGAAACCATTGTGCACCGCCTCGGTCATTGTAATCAAAATCCATAGCGAAATTGAATTCCAACAGGGTGGACTTGAAAAGAGTAATGGCTTGCATGAGTTCGTCAGCGTCGGTTTGGGATATCCCTGTAGGCGAACCATCAAAGTGGAAACGCTCCAGTAAGGGGAAGTTTTCAAGTAGCCTCCGAAAACAGGGATCCTGGTTATTGCTGAAGCTGAAGAATAAATCCGTAACAGAGAAGCGACGTCTGTCATTATCCCATCCAACCTCACATTCTCTGCAGAACTCAAGATCCGGGGCACGGATAGTCTTGACCGATCTCAAATTAAGAACAGCTGTCATTTCCGACACATGTATCATGGCCTCCTCTCGTTCTTGATTGAACGAGACCTCCTTGAGCTTGGGGAGCGCGAATGGTGAAATCGAAGTTTGGCCTTGAAGCAGCGCAGCGTTATTGAAAAACCTCAAAAGCCAAGGTCGAGTACGCCCGTGTATGATCTCCCCATACTGACTAGTATCCAATACTTCAAGGTTAGGGAGCTGTGACAATAGAAGTGCAACCCAGGCGTCCCAGGTACCTGTTTCGATAGCGCTGTACCAGCTCGAGGCGTCTATCGATGGTTTAGAAGCTTCGTCTACTGCCGCTTTCAAACGCGATAAGTTTTCCGGATCCCAAGAAGCGACTTCAGAGATATTGAAACACTCGAAGAAGTTGACATCAAGTTCTCGTGCATTGATTACAAGATGTTTGACATAGCTTCCAAGGGGAGCTTGAAGTATTCTGCATAAGAACTTCGCTATGTTAGAATTGTCAATGTCGTCCATCTCGTAGAAAGAGGAGTATGCGGTAGGTAACACAAGCCCATATAATCGGTGACAACAACTACATAACCTTATCTTAGTATACTTCTGTGGGAAAGTCCAAGTATGGAAAAATTAAGGACCATTATACAAATTCCAAAAGGAATAAAGTCCCATCTCTAGAATGTACTCAAAAAGACAGCTGATACTCACCGACCAAGGCTAAGAACATTTCTCGCTGGATGATTGCCTTGAGAAGCGAATCGTAGATCACGCGAAGACAAGTGCTTGATGATCTCCAAAATCAACTCGTCTGATAGACTTGTAAGCGAGCCTGTCAACATTGTCTCTGTAAGCCATGGTGTCGAGGGTTTGAGGTCGGCTATGCGTGTTGCCTGGTGTAACAAATTCGAATACTGCACTATTGCATGATCTGCGCCGTCTTGCATCGTAGGGAGATCAGAGAAATCCGGTTCCATCTTAAATTTCTAGAAGTAAGCCTGTACTCCAGAAACAATTCGAAAAGAGGAAAAGTACGAGCTTATGAAGTTCTTAAATGATGTTAGTCATGTTCGGGTGCCGCCTAAAATCTCCTTGGCAAGTGGGTTGGAGGAGTATTGGAGAGAACAGCCGGTGATTGGCCGTAGGCAGGACCAAGAGACACTTACCACTATTTGGCAGAAAAGAGTATATCGTGATGCAAAGATGTGCTGAGTTGAAGACAATATTTCTTGGATTGGTTCCTTCTCTGTGTTTGGTTACTTGGGTGTCAAAAGGGAATACATTTGGGAGATGAAATTTATTGCTGCTATTTTGACTAAAGCGAGGGATGTTGCAGACTTGTGAAAGAGATTCAGATCACCACCATCGTAAAGCCTTCTTGGGTTCAAGGTGTTAATGTGACTAGCCATTAGCCAGTATTTCACCATAATGATGCTTGACATCAAACGGAGCAACATATTTGTAAGAGACAAGGTCATATCCTCGTTCCAAGCAGCATTCCCCGTACCCCTTTCATGGATACCAAAAGCATACCACAACATGATATTGGCTTGCGTGGCACACAGGCCATTTTATACCTTCTAGGATTGTAGGTGCGGGCCAAGTGACATATTTCCTACCCGGCGGTACGTCCTTCAAGACCAAGTTTACACCAGCTATTTGACATTCATTCCATAAAGCGTGATCTTCTGGGGCGCGTTTTCCGATAAGGGATGAGGCGTTGACGGAGAAGCTTCTCAACTTTTTGAATCCAGCGAGCGAATCGATGATGAAGGGGGGTTCGAACCCGTGGAAACTAGAGCCAGAAATATTGGAGATGACTAAAGTGTCGAGGGTAGACTGTAGACATGAAATGTCTTGCATGACTTTAGTTGGATCTCTTACTTCCATATCATGATGATCATCACCAAGATGTAGATGTTTGAGGGCGGGAAATGAGGGAAGGAAATCGCTCAGAAAATTATAACGCCATCCTGAAAAGATCAATCGGGAGGCCTTGAAATTCATCGAGTCCTTTGCCCAGTCGATTTTGTTGGGTGGCAACTCTCGCACTGTTAGGTTGAAAGTATGAACAGATTTGATTCTCAGAAATAGTATGATATGCGATAGAGAAGGATGGCCTCTAGACGAGATGGAGATTTTGCGAAGCTTTGAAAGTGCTTGGGGTGAAGGGGTCATTCTGAAATTATCTTGGAGGAAAGTTACTCTTGCGAGGAATTTCTCAAGCTAATGGTCTCCGTCCTTTTCTCCATCATCTTTTTGGTCATCGCCTCCTGGGACAGCCCACCTATTATCCTCATAAATCCAACGGTGAAGCCCAAACTCTTCCAGATATGGAATTCTGGGCAGAATCAGGGCAATGATAGCGTTCCATTGAAATTTCTCGATAGATCGATACCTTGGTGATGGAGGATTCAGTAATTGCCTATTAAGAAAAGTCTCGGGATACGGCATAGGATTTTTTGGTAGGGTTCATAATTGATTCAGGAGAGACTCAGGATAAGGTTTCAGGACAAAGGAAACGGGGGAGTGGAAGAACACTGCCCCCATTAACTTGCCACCTTAGAGCATCTTCAGCGCACGTTGCGGCATCATTGACCGCAATTTTAATTTGCTTCCAATTCTTTGGAGAGATGGCGGACACGTAGGAGGAATCATCCTTAAAGTGTTTTGCAACAAGACGTTTAACGGACGAGGCTTAGGTCGGTTCCAATACTCTACATAGTACTTTTGAGAGATCCAAACGATCGTACTCCTCCTCAGATTCAATATTCCTATATAAAAAAGGTTGAATTATGTCGTTGAATCGGCGGCAACAGAGAGCGAGTTGGCGGAGAACGGGAAGAACTCGTTCGGGACGTGGGTAGACATAGCCACGGTCGGTGGGATGGTATAAATCAGAAAATATGCATTCGACGATCGCCAATATAATCTCGTCTGGCATAGATCCCAGTGATGGTTTCGTGTCGATGGTTGTCGCCATGCTGATACTCGAGTTGGATGGATTGATTCTGGTAGAGGATTGAGATACGGTCGTGCAAACAGATTCAAGACACCAAGAAAGTTAGGTGAGCACGTGGTTACGCAAGGCGCCACTAGCGCGATCCTGCCTAGACTAAAGAAGGTGAAGTTCAATTGGACTATTTGTGACTACTGCTAATTCTCTTACACAAAGCACAAATAAAGTGCAAGACCACCCACTTCTGCCTTATTTAACACAACCATTGGGTAAATGCTAGAGATTGTAAGTATTTGGGAGAGAAAATCAGGAAATAGGGTGATTTACTGAAAGAGACTATGACAATAACTTCACAAAGATTTCCCAGACTAGACTCCTCGCTGGAACTCGAATTGAGGTTCATAATGGGCCCAAACTTCTGTCTAGTTGGAATAGTCTACCTCTAACTCCCCAAAAACGAGCGAATGCACTTATAAGATCGTAGGGAATGTCTTTCGGTTTATAAGACTTCGGATCGTACCCTTCAAACGGATAATCGAAACGCACCCACACCTCCTCTGAATCTACCTGTACTACTGGCCAGTCTATTGGCCCTGGCTTTGCGGGCCTAGGCCAATAAACAAATCTCCTTTTTGGGGAACCTCCAGCAACACCATGTTGACACTAGCTAGCTGACACTCAATCCATAGCTTAAGTGCTTGTGTGGCCGTAAATGCTTTATGGTGATCTGGTTCTTTCAAGGGCGGAGTTGACCTATCCGGGAATCTTGTCGTCCCCCAGCCGATGTCAAGAAACTTGAGACATGGCGTATACACCTCCTTGTTCTTCAACAGTTTTGTTATATTATCCAAATACCCCTTCTTAAAGTGTTTCACCGTGAGTGACTTGAGGGACGGAGGGAGTTCTTCTATGCGATTATAGGGCTGAGGCTTCGTACCGGCGAGGGCATGCGCGTCAACTTTAAGCTTCCTCAATTTCCAAACCCGGTAAGCGAAGGGATGATAAAAGGATTTGTGCTGCGGTAGAGGGCTTCCCCACATCCAACAAAATTGGAGATAGCTAGTGTTTTGAGAGTGAACCTATGACTTTGAATCGCGCCCAAAATTGTTTTAGGGTGCTTTCTTTCGCCATCATACTTTCTTGCGTTGCCATATTGAAGATACTTGAGTCCAGAGAATCGAGGCAGGAAATAGAAAAGGAAATTGGTTGGAATACAGCTTAACATTATCTCGTTTAGGGTAAACTAAATTGAGTCGTTTTTCCAGTCGAAATCGTCTGCGCATGATATGGTTGAGCCTGTCATTTTGAAAGTGCGTAGAGTCTCGAGTCGCAGATATGGAAGGAGCTCAGACAGTGAAGGCACAGGACGGGTGGCCTTGATGGTAATTTCGCGAATTTTGGGAAGTATTTGAAGAGCCGAAGGAGAGGTGTTGACGGAATCATCTTGTACCCTCTTCAGAAGTTGTTTGAGCCACGGCGACGCCTCTTTGCCTGCCTCATCATTGTCTGTTTCCTCGCCATCCTCGTCCCAAATTTTCTCATATCTAGGACGCCATTTAGGGAACTCCAGAGTTTCTAGATTTGGTAGAAATGACAACATTAGGGCTGCCTGGGCGTCCCACGAACCCTTTCTGATAGATCGGCACCACCGCTGGGCATCTTCTGCATACACAACTGCACTGGAGACCGCAATTTCGATCGTGGTTGAGACACGTTTCCAGCATTCTTCATCCAAAGGATAGTCCTCTTGGGACGAAACAAAGTGCTTGACATAGGACCTATTCGAAGGAAATTCTAAAAAGGAGAACAAACATTCCTCCGAGACTCGCCGATAGAGAATTGGTTGAGCAATGCGATAGAGACGGCGCGAACATAGAGCGAGATTGAACAGAGGGTCACGCTATGAAACTCGAGTATTTCTATTACGGACTTAGAGAGTATTGGGCATTCGATGGAGAATACATTGAAGAAGAATATGGTTATGGCGAACAATGGATGGTCCGCCCAAAACAATACGTCGGTTCCAGCCTCCTCGTTACAAACCAAGAATCAAGAGCTCCCTATCTAGAAAGACAGCTTGTTTCCTTCCCCATTGTACAAGAACGGTTCACCTGTGCTCCTTGTTTATGCAACAACATCCAACACAATTTATGCAAGACCTATTTCAATACCGAAATCGACACTCTTTACGTTACTTACCCGCGTTTGGAGGATGACACCCCCGACATTTTTTGGTGGACCTGCCTTTTGAAGAGTTGAAGGACTTGAAATATTCGGCTTCGCAATATGACATCGATGGTTCTATATCAACCTTGTCGGCTTGGAAACCAGAGATTTGGGAGTTCTTCTCAAACCTGAAAGAGCTTTACTTGGTCGACTGCGACCGCACGCGTGGGCGGAGTCCAGCTGGCCCCCTAATAATGAAGCGCGACCAGAACTATAAGAGGCGACAGAAGTATTTCCAGTCGCGTAGAAGCCACCGTTACAAGGAGGATGATTTTTTTGCTAAGCGAGAATTGATTTAGGAGAGTTATGGGGAGTTTAGGGGAGAATTCAGAGTGTCGAGTTTGGTTTGTCGTTTTCGAGAATGCACTTACAAGGAATCCACCCCAACAAAGACCGCGGATCGTTCTCCAACACCCTCCAATACCGAGAGAGGTGTTCCAGTACAAGGGACATCTGAGAGTAAAGATCCCAGCTAAATAACGAAATTGAAGGCCGCCTGGGTACAGGTTAAGAACGCCACAAAACCAAAGTTACGGTCAATACATCTGGGAGATGCTGCCGTTAAATTGACGGTTTGAGATGTATGTAGCACCAGAACAAACCCAGAATAATTGACAAAAGACGAATTACCTATTATTCCACTTGATTTGATTACCTACCCCACCTTGAATGTAAAACGAACACTGCTCCATGTGCTGACGACCTCAAATCCAAGTCCTTAACAGACTTTCTACCCAGCCAAAAGTCATGGTGGATACGAAAATTAGCAGTAATTACCCCAGGTTCGTACCTGCTAACTATGCTCATTGCCACAACTTCTCTAAGTAATCCAAGGACACACTTCTAAAATTTCCAGTGTATCCCAGAGAGAGAGAGAGAATATCCCTCGTGCCTCGCTGCCGAACTGACACAAGGATACGAACCCCTTATTAAGCGAGGATCATCCACCCTTAAAAACGACACACAACTACCCACACCAGAAAACACAAAAAGAGTGCAAATAGTTCCCAAATTCCATTGCTTACCAACCCCAGCGGGAAGAAATAACCTAAAGAGCCAAGAAGGAGATTTTCAAGTTTCAAATTTGAGCCGTACCGGTCAAAAGCCTGAGCACAATAACCCCTGCAAAATCACGAAAGGGATTATACGCCAACAAATCATCATAGAAATGAAACAACTGAATGCCGGAAGGAAGAGGAAAACAAAGGTTAAAAACTTCTTCATTTTCCGTTTCCGGGCAGACAGAAAAAAAGCGCCCAGCAAAATACTTCCTCCTCCCTGCCCCATCCCACCGGGTATCCCAACCGGCAACTTTTCGAGGAATGTCATTCTAGAATGTTAGAACAATCGAGATCACGTTCAGGTCCACAAACAGAACCCCAAGCAGGACAAATTTCCGCTCAGATGGAGCTCAAAAACTGCAAATATTGAAGAAAAAAATTTGGTCATTGGTATCCAAAACTTGTGTACAGAGGCCCAAAGTATAAAACCCCCTTAAAAGACCAGGAAGCCTCCCCCCAATTCTAATTCGCCAAACTCCAAAAAGCCAAGAAAAACCTCTAAAAGATGCAAACCGCCCATCTCACATATATTTGAGAGCAAAATTAATTTGAACTTTCTCCTAAGAGGAGTTCATTTCATGGCGGTACATTCTCATCTACCGGCGCCGGCTCCGGCACAGGCTCACTACCCTTCTTCGGTTTCACCACCAGCAAGATAACCATCCCCACCACCAAAAGTATCAACAAGAAGATAATCCTCCGCTTCGTCCCCTTCTTCTGATACCCGGAAGCGACGTTTAATTCCTTATCGGCGGCCTTGACGTCCGTCGCCATTCTTTCGACGTTATAGTCTATGCGATCGAGCATTGTTCCTTGGTCAATGATCATGCTTTGGAGTTCTTTGAAAATGTCTGCTAGTTCAATGATGCCCTGTGCGATGTCGGTGATTTCGCGCTCGCGTTGCATGATGGCGGCGTCATTGGAGGTTAGTTGCATTTGTGAGGTTTGTTGGAGGGTGGATTGGGAGTAGGATTTGTCGGCGTCGGATTCGAGGATTGAGGGGTCGGTGTAGGTGTTGTTTAAGGGGGTTGAGGAGCGATCGATTTGGGGGTTCATGCCACTTAGTCCTCGTAATTCTGTTCTTGTTAGCACTGGGTTCCGCAAAAATGAGAAATTGTGATAGTTGCCGTACTTTTTAAATATGCACTCTGCTTCTTTCTGAAGCCGGCGCTGGCTTCTTGTACCCTTCCTGCCAAGGAGATCTGTATATTCCGGGCCATGGTCTCTTCTCCCTTACTGATGCCCCCCGTATGATTCGCTTCCCGGACCAGCATTTCGACCCTCTGAATAGCCTTCTGACAATCGTGAAATCCTTTAGTGATATCCTGGGTAAGGTGTTCAATTTCCCCTTCCTCCCTCCGCTTGACTTCCTCGTCATCGAATCCTGGTAGTACATGTTTCTGGTGTAGTTTTTCCAGTTTTAGGCTCTTGCTTGCTATGTTGGCAAGATATTCCGTGACTTCGTCGCTGATGTCTGCCCACCGCGGTGGTAGCAGATCCATTTCTATTACCGCATCGCCGTCATCCTCGAATGCGCCGGCAGACATGAGACCCTGCCTCTCCGACCCACCCCCGATAAAACTATCGCCATAGCCATTTCCAGATGAGGTGCTCGAGTATTTGTGTTTTTTCGCGGGGTGGTGAGCATATGATTGCCGGTACGAAATGTATCTTTTTCCAGGTCAGTTTGAGTTTCTGGGGAACTCGGGGTGAGAGGTATACGTGGAGGAAGGACGTACAGATTGGTGCGGTCGCGCCACATGGCGGACGCAGGTTGAGCTTGCGCTCTCGAGTTTCAATTGACTATTCGCAACAGGAAACGGGCCTCCTACTATTTTGGAGTCGTATTGGGTGTGTGAGGGATGGCGAAGTTGAAAATGGCATGTTGTTGTCTGACGGAGCTCTCCCATAAAGCTGTCTCTTGAGCCTCACGCATGACGTGAGTCTGCCTTGTGGTGGTG
>LLCD01000199.1:0-23987 GCA_001414355.1 Hymenoscyphus salicellus
TATTTATATATATATATAAGGATATACAGGGTTAAACGAAGGATATGTACCAAAAGTAAGGGTATGAGCTAAACACTATTACATATATAAAGACATTGCCCTACGATCTTTAGTGGTGCATATCCTAGATATTCACGAGCCAAACTTGGCCTAAGAGAGCTAGAACAACGGCGATAGGATAGGCAGGTACTTTTTACTTCCCTCTTTTATTGTCCATCGCGCCAGACCCACCCCGAATATCCATCCCAAAGAACTACCAGAAATCATCACTGCTGCCATAACTTGGACTTTATGAAAAGGTGCTAAAATGAATATACCTTCTACTATACTATTTCGTGGACATCCCAAAGTAAATCATTATCAGAAATCTCGGCACATAGAAATATATCCTTATACTCTCCTTCACCAGCCTGAGCAGATGGGTTGAGCTTCAAGTTGCTTTTCAACAATTCCTGCAGCAATCTAGCAATTGGCAAATTATTACGTTCTGCTTCCTTAAATAGCCTCATATAGTACTGAGCCATTGAAACATGCGTGATTCCCCCAACACCGGATGAAGATACATAGGTTTGTTGTATAGATAAGGCACCAAAGTTGTTATAGTTGGTTGCTGAAGTACGATAAGTTGAAGCAACCACATCGAGGGTTCGGAATTAAACGTCTACAATATTGGCTTTGAGGGAGCGATACGCATTTTCCGTGAGAGATCGTAAGGTTGGATCCTGAATGTCAGAATATTTCGGTGCATAGAATGGTCCGACCACGTAAATCGAACATTCTTTGTAAAACACCTTCTTTCTCAACTTGGTTGCCACTTCAATAAGGTACAGCAGTTGCTAGCAATTCCGGAAATAAGATTTGGGCTGTTGTGAAGACTGGCTGGTACTATAGTCAATGGTTAGTTTGGCTGCATCTCATCAATAGGAGCAAATAGGAGAGGAGGGTTATAAGATCGGGATTCCGGCCGAGTACACCTGAGTGACGTATTCTCGCGGAGAATGTGGGAGAATTCAGCATGTGGTTTGCTGATTCTCCCAATCGTTCTCGCAGAATTTGGTAACTTGTTCTAGGATTTTTTGGTGTAATGTAGCTGCTTGTATTCATTCAAGAATGCCTGTGTCACTTTTGGGTGAGTGCAGAGCTTTCGGATAGAGTTACCCAAGAACGATACCTCCCGGAGTCTGCGCAAAAGATTAGCAAATATGCATACCGGCAACTGATAAGCTTGGGAGGCATCGGTAGTAGTCTGCCAAGAGAGTGGAAACAGACAAGTGAGCAGGGGATACGAAGACGATTGGAGAATTGTAGATCGCCTGGAGGAGCGTGCGGAAAGCTTCGACTTGAACAGCGGCCGGACCAGTGAACTTTGATTTGGGCTCTTGCTTCTGAAATTTAGTCAACATCGTTCTTGCAGTATGCTTCATCGGAAAGCCACATACCAGAGCATCACAAGAAACCAAAGACCACGTTCCATCCTCATCAACTTGGCTAACCCAGTTGTACGTGAATCCAGAGTTCGACGCCGAAGTTGAAGTTGAGGCAGCTTTATCAAGCGAATCACGGTGTTTGCGAAAGAATTCGGAGTGCATCTTGAGAGCCATTGAGTGGACGTGGAATGCTTGATGAAAGACTTGAAGGTGAACATCGGGCTTGAGACCTGATATTGGGAATGCGATAGGCGAGGGAGACTGAGGAGTTGGAGGGGGCATCCTGAAGTCTTTCGAGATTCGTACGACGAGAGTGCTCAACGAGAGGGGTTGGGTGTCTTGATTGATGCTTGAAAGGGTCGTGGAAGTCAATCGCGCTTCATAGCCGCTGAAGTTATAAAAATGCGCAAGTGGACCAAAGCGCGCTAACCGAGTTGGGGCGACCTCGAAGCAACCCACCTTCGATGGTGAATCGAGGGGAACACTGGGAAACTGGTTTATTGAACCACAATATAAAAAACATCGGACATCTTCAAGCTGCTGGTTCAAGTAAGATATGCTACTCTGAGTACAGTGAACTATAGCAGAGTGGTTTAACCAAAATATCGGGTGTGAATTTCTCTAATAGATGGCTCGACCTCTGCTTTCCCAAATTTCAGAACATTGACCAAGACGTTTTAGCAATCAAGGTAGATTGTTCTAAAGCATCTGGAGGAATTTTAAATTACACCTGGATATTTGAACTATGAGTCATTTACGGCGGCTCCTGTGTATCATAAAGTACCAGTTCATTGAAGGTCTTCTCATTAAGCACTTAAAAGTTATTTTGATGTACATCTATTTTGGTTCAAGTAGAAAACTGTCATAAATTCATGAAGCCAAGGGCAACCTCCTCAAACATCACCGACGAACTGGAAAGCTGAAAACGAACACCAATTTACCACTCCATAGCATCAACGTCCCAAGGTAAATCATGGTCAGAGATTTCGGCGCAAAGAAGTACATCTTCAAGAGAGCCTTCTCCAGGCCGATCGGGATATATCTCCAACACCGAGTTATTCTTGAGAAGTGGTTCGAGAAAACAATTAAACTCGGGAATGTGGTTGTCATTCATTCATGTGGTTTCAGACAAAGAACGAAAGAATTTGGGCATGAAGATCATCGGAGTGTTCCCGCGGAAGAAGTTCGCTTTTGAGGTCCGCGCTATGTTACCACCTGAGAGAGATGCAAGCGTATTCTTCCACTGGCTGATGGGTCAGTAATTGCCTATAAGGAAGGTCTCGGGATACGGCGCAAGATTTTGGTATGCTTCAGGATAATGTTTCAGGACAAAAAAAATGGGGGAGTGGAAGAACAATATCCCCATTAACTTACACATGTATTGTCTTCCATGGTGAGTGAGAACTCTCGAACCGCAGTGTAGAAACTGCCGATTTTGGCGACAATGGATTGACGTGCACGCTCGGCAATTATGCCAAGTTTTGGGTCGAGAAAATCGTCGTCAAAGGTTTGATATAGAGGATTATCCCATCCTCCAACGACATGAAGCATAAATTCCTTGAACAGTACCGCATTTCTCAATTTTGTTGCCTCTCCAAACAAGAGGCAGCAGTCTTCGGGAATATCTTTGACGAGATTGGGGGTTTTGAGTAAAGCAGCACTGACTAGAAAGATGAGACGTCAATAATGTGTTCTGAATTTTGGGAGGTAACAGAAAAACAGTGACAGTAGAAGTTTGATGAGAGCGATAAATATTCTCAGACACTGTTTTATCATTGTGCTCAAGGATAATCGCACCAAAGATCATAAATGTTTGAGAATACCAAAAGCACTAACCGCTTGTCTCAAATATAAAACATGAACAGGAAATGTGCAGCTGGAGATTGACTTACCAGCAAACGAAAAGTTTGAAAGACAACGGTGGTAATCCGCCAGTTCCGTGGACAACGACAGATGAGAGGTAGAGGTAATAAAAAGGGGAGCATTGTAGAAGGCACGTAGAAGAGTGCCGAAAGCTTTGATTTGGTTGGAATGCCACTTGGTAAACTCAATTGGTTCCTCTTCCTCTTGACTCTGCAGATATATTAGCTTTGATGTCTTCAGAAAAGTGCAAAGAACTTTGGAATCTGTTAATACTTGGGACGATTCGGAAACTAATGGCCAAGAGCGTTCCCCATCGGTTTGGGTCACCCAGTTGTATGCAAAGCCAAGGATCGTGGAGCGCTTTTTCTCGGGAGAATCAAGGAACCTGCGAAAGAACTCTGAGTGCGTCTTCAAAGCAATAGAGTGAACGTGGAACGCCTGATTAAAGACTTGGAGATGAACGTCAGACTTCATGCTCGGCATCTTGAAGACGATGGGTTTCGGTGTTTGCTCGTTCGAGGAAGCCATATCGAAGACGCCGTATTGACTTTTGCGATGACGGAAGGAGAAAATCAGCAGGGGGAGCTTTATATGCGCGGTGGAGGCAGCAACGAAGCAAACTAGCATGACGGAAGCTTCGAGAATAAGGAAGGAAAGACGTTTTTCTTTTTCACATTTCGAGATATGTGAAGAGCTTTCCAACCAGGAAATTCTTGTGTCCTTGTTTCAGAATTGTCAAAGTAAAAACAAAGGCAAGAAGGCAAGTTTGCGAGGTTTGAGGGGAAATGTTTGCCACGGCCCAGGCAAAACTCCCACGCTAGGCACAGCTTCCCCCCCCCCCTTTCTGCTCTTCCGCCTGGATTGACCCCTTGCATGCCTACATGTTGTCCTTGTCGTACTTCAAGAGACAAAAGACGGCTAGGTGGCCTGGAAAAGTCTTCTTGTGGCTGCATAAAATACTAGCCTCTTAATGGAAAGACAGGCATTTTAAGCGAGAAAGCAAACCTTTCCCTTTCCTTCCCGCGCCGCTTCCTTTTTCCTCAGCTCCCTCTATGTCCCCTACTTTCCGTCTCTCATTATATACTGACCATTGTATGTAATAACTGCTCTCGCTATCGCACTTTAGGGATTTAGAAAGGAAGGAGAGAGAAGGTTGGTGACTAGAATGAGGTGCATAGATGCCTAGCTCGTTTGTGCGTGGCGGTTAAATAAACAAAAAAGCAAACTTCACGCAAAAGGGTTAGAACAACACCACTTGTGTCTATTCTCTCGAATTTCACGGTAAGAAAGAAGGATAAGAAAGCATCCAAGTGAGACAAAAGGGAAAGAAAACTCGTTATTCACAAGGTTTTATCAAGACTGAATTATCGTAGATAGACAACATGCTCAAGAGTCAGTTCAAGCATTGTATGTTTTCCTTACGTTTCGACATCAACAATTTCATCTTGGGAATATTCAAGTCAAAACAAAACAAACAGCACATTGGAAGCGGCTTGTGGGTTTGATCAAAATGTACTAATAACAAATTATAACTAAACCCCTCCCATTCCACTAGCAGAAGACACTCCTCTTCACCATGCAAAATCCACCCCTTCGAACCAATGACCAAAGAAAAAAAGTTTACTCCGTATTCAATGCAATCCTCTCTTCCAAGAATATCCTCCTCTCTATGTTAAATAGCTCTAAAGAGACATCTAAGCACCGTTACCGTTGTAGCCGATGAGGTTCTTGGAGCTCTGGACATCAGTAACTTGACCAGAAGTGGCAAGAGCAGTGAGGCGGGAAAGGACAGCAGCTGGGGTGGAGAGACCCTCAAGAGCAATGAGGTAAGCGGCCAAACCAGCGATGTGTGGGGTAGCCATGGAGGTACCACTGATGGTGTTGGTAGCGGTGTTAGATCCGATCCATGCGGAGAGGACACTGACACCTGGTCCCCAGATGTCGAGAAGAGCGCCGTAGTTGGAGAATGAAGCACGAGCGTTGTTGGAGCCAATCGCACCGACGGTGATGGCAGATGGCTCAGATGCTGGGGAGTATCCAGAGATGTTGGCCCCTGAGTTGCCTGCGGCGACAGCGGAGGTTACACCGGCCGAGACTGCACCAGCGACAGCGGAGTTCATGGCGGCAGAGTAAGCTCCTCCAAGAGACATGCTCAAAACAGACTTGGTAACGTGGTTGGTAGCAACCCATTGGACACCAGAGATAACACCAGCGGTGGTTCCAGATCCTGTGCTGTCGAGAACCTTGACGGCAACAATGCTGACCTTCTTGGCAACACCGTAGGTCTTTCCTCCAATAGTACCGGCGCAGTGAGTACCGTGTCCATACTCGTCAGTGTTCTGAAATTGATTAGCCAGGCGAATTATAGCTTTTCTTTTTGGGATTTACTTACAGCTGAGCCAGAGATGAAGTTAGCACCCCAGGTAGCACGGCCCTCGAATTCAGAGTGGGTGATCAAGACACCAGTGTCTACAACGTAGACGGTGGCACCGGCACCAGCAGTTGTGTCGTAAAGGTAAGAAGTGGTAGATGCAGCAGCCTTGTGGGAGACACGGCCAAGACCCCACGGGGCACCAGTTTGGGTGGTGATTGCTTGTGTTGTGTAAATTTGGTTCTTCTCAACGTAGGCAACCTAAAGATGATAAGAATATGGACTGGAAATATGTTTGGAGGCAAGTACCTCTGGGGAGGCAGCAATAGCGTTGATGGTCTCCAAATCGGCAGAGACTGCGTATCCCTTGAAGTCGGAGATTTCATAAGTCGCTTCAATTCCAGCAGAGGTGTCACGCTTTGAGACCAAAGCATTGACATTCTCGACGTGAGAAGAGATGACCTCAGCAGTGACATCCTTGTTGTATACGACAATGTAACTGTCGGCTACAATATCGGTAGCATCAGGGTTGCGGATCTTGACGTGATGAGTGCTTGTTGGGGCACCAAGAACAAATGGGAGGACAATTGCTGCCAAAGCAGCGATCTTTGCAAAGTAAGGAGCCATAATTAATAACCGAGGATTGAATGCTACTGGGTTGGTTGAACTGAGTAGGAGTGGATTGATGCTGGTGATGAGAAAAGGGAATATGAGAAGGAGATCTTCAACCTATTTATGTATTCCCTAAAACTACCAAGAAGTGGAGATCACTTACTCACATGCAAGGTAGATAGCATGATCCGGTGGTTGTACACCATAACCGAACGCCAAGGTGACATGCACACCAAATCACAAATGAATAGAAGAGTGGTGTTGACTTATTCTAAACCACCTTCTGTAATAGTAGTGACCCTTGGAAGATCCCACATTAAAATGGAAGTCCACCGCCAGTGTGGAATACTCGACAGCGAGAGAGTCATTTGATGAATAGTCCTTGGCAAATCCAGAACTTCCTGGGTTAATTAGGGTCCTTGCACCTGATAGGAGGTTGAAGTAATGAGTTTGCTGCAGTAGAAGCGATAGAAGAACAATATGCATAGAAGCACAACAATGATACACCCCCCCTTCCTTGCAGATCATAGCCCCAAGTGCCGACGACTCAAGTACAAAGATAAGATTTAAAGTTGTTTCCTCGAATTCTAGGTACTGAATGCACGCCATCTCGGTCGTGTAGCGCACCATACAATCTCAGATAGGAATGTCACTAAATGTTGACCTATCGTCCAAGAGTATAGCTGCTAGCCTTTGCGTACCTGGACCGATGAGGGGAAAAGTCTCGGTGTTGACGGCCTGAGCCATAGATACCCGCCTTGATATCAAAAGAGAAGTCTCCTATTCGCCTCTCGCCACCCGGTGTACTAAGGGGAATCTTAGACTGTAGGTTAGTAGGGGGACATCCCGTAGACGCCATCGATGGGTGGCCTTTACCCCACAGGTCGTTGTCAACCTGCCAATCTTGGGCAAGAACCCGACTGTACTCGCTGGATGAGTTGGATACCATTGGCCATGAGTCTCTTAAAGTAGTATTTGCATGGGAAAGCTGGCAGAGGAGCATCGGGGGGTGCTGGCTGTGGCTTTGAACCCGGTATTAGTTGGTTTCCTGCGCATGAGAGGGTCTTTTCTTCTTTCAACGTCGCAAGGCTTGGCGGCTGTGAAGTTATTTTTCGACTTGTATTTCCAGCTCTTCTTCGGCACATGTGGAACGAGTTGAGGCTTATCATGATGCTATCGAAGCCCCGTCTTGCCCTCCAAAGCCCGATATTGCTTCTATATTATCGTCAGGGGGGCAACGTCAACGTCAAGACGCTATCAAGAGCTTATCGCGGTAGAACCCTTGGCAGCATCGGGGTATCATTGGTTGAGGCTGGCGTATGGGCATGGGATTGGATGCTGAAGATCGAGGAAGGGGGCTGATTGGGGGTGTATATCTGCATCTCTGTGTTTGCCAAGTCAAGGCGTGATGCCCCTCTCAAGCCCTCGCCTAAAGCAGGGGTCTCCATGTTGAGCGGGTGCTGTGAAGCCATCACGAGACGAGGAGTTGGCGCAGGATTGAGGGGAGTGCAGATCCGTTGGAAAAGGTATCACTGGTATCATTTATGAACAGCAGACAGGTTGTAACGTGGTGCCCAAGACAGCGTTCGTTGTTGATGGCTGGGGGTTTCACCGATGAAGGATGTCGTGGTGTTGTCGTCAGCCAATGAGGGCAGATACTCGGCAGATTTTTTGGCTCATGATCCCCCACTGTAAACTCGCTTATGCAAGTTGGACTACCCCCTGAACAACCACCACGAACCCCGGAATAAATATATTATCCAACAGTTCGTTCTACAGCTTCGTTCGCCGAGGGCATGTACTCATGTACGTATTGAGAACGCATACCAAATTCCCGTGATGTTTGGCGGGCCAAGAATCCCAAAAGTCGCCCTTCCGTCTGCCACCCGATTTCATCCTGCTCGTCGGCTTCGTTTTGAGAAGCATACAAGAACAATTTCTGCACTCGATACCTGTTGTGTCTCCTGTTTCATCTTGGCAGCTTTCAACACCTTCTCGAATTGTTCCATCACCCTGTCTTGCGCAATAATAAGTTGGGATTCGTCGTCATCTCAGCCACCGAATCCTTCGAATCTGATCGGAATATCGGCGATCGCCACATAAGGCTGCCCGAGAAAGGCGATATATGCATATGCTCTTATGCTACTCGGTCTCGCTACACAAGTGCAGTCTGCACGCAATATCATAATTTACATTCGTCAGTTATGCCCAAATCCCAATCCCAATTCCAATTCCAAAAAAACTATTATCGTTGGGATATAATTTAAATTGTTTGTCAATTAATTCTGTTGAAGGACTTACTCAGCCTTACATCAGAAGTGACTACATAACTCTCTGTTTGTAGATTAAATATTGATTAATTCAATCAGACGATCATCGACCTGCCACTTTCAGATAATATATTCTACAGAATGTCACCACAGTGCGAGTGTTTTTCTCTTGGAAATCAAACGAACAAGATGATGTGTGATTTTCTATTTAAAAAGATAAGGCGATCGACCCAATACCTTCCTTAATTAGATTGGGCTGGTGGGGGGAATGGCTGCCTTGACAACGATAGATTAAACTGGTTTTCCGAGTTCGAAAGATAATTTGAAATGTTACATCAGACCAGATACTAGAGTACAGAGACTCCATCCGCAGCACCGAAGCGGCGGGCGAGGAAACGTAATGAGAATGTCAAAAAGAAACGGTAGATTTTCTCCTTGTTTTCCCATAAAGTTTCAAGCACCTTGGGAGTCGAAAGTTCACGATATTTATTTTGAAGTTGTGTGACGACAAGCAAAGGGAGCGCCCGAGATCTACACAGCAGTTTTCATCTCTCTATAGTGGATTTCGCACGTGTAGTTTATTGCAAGATTTATTGCTAATATATCAAGCCTTCTTGGCCATTTAGCATGAAGTTTGCCGTCCTTTAGAAAACTCCCAGCTGTTTGGAGGCGATTCGGAATTCGGGCGGCTGGTATATTTCCCATAAATGAGAAGCGGGGTTGTGTTCAACGGATAATTGTCAACAAACGCTGATCCGGAACAACTCCGAAAAACCAAAAATGGATCCGGAGAATATCCATTTCAAGAGTTTGAGCATAATTTTATGTGGCAACTAAAACGGTGCTTTGAACGTACCTTTATATGCCTGCCTTGATTCCCGATAATGTATGAAGGTGGAAGTGGGAATAGTGGCAAATATATCCGCAAAACAACCAATTACATCGAATCACGATAAAACATTACGTTATTCTATTGCCAAGAAGCAGAAACTACGGATATACTCTTATTTCATACGATTTGAATACCCCTTCTGGATTTTCGGATTAGGATGGACGTTATTGGAAGAATATGCCATCATTGATGAAGCTTTTGAGGGTTCCATCAAGGTACCAGATACATATGCAAACCCTTGAATATCTGCGGTTACTATTGAGCCTGAAATACTGCACGTACGGCAACTAAAGTACCAACGACTTAACGCTCGGAACAAAGAAGGGCCTTTCCTTGAACAGGCTAATTAGTGACCCCTCCAATGGAGATTTGGAATAGGCCAAGTCGGGAGACATTATTTTCATTTCTGTTTACCTTCGCTTTCCCGTGTCCCAAAAGTCAAGAAGTTCTTGTGGGAACGAATACAACGTCCAGAATATACGTCTGATCTTCTATTTAGCCCGTTAGGTTATTAGCTCATGTTGATTCCCCTTGCCAAATGCCAACTGGTGGGTCACATGCGTTTCATATGGTAGAGCCCTTCAATATGAGGAACCTGAAACAACAAGACGGCATATCTGATCCAGGTATTTATCTTTTGTATATCGAATTCAGAGTACAAGAGTAGGGCACTTGATACGGAGTGTCACGCCCACCGGTATTTCAAATCTCCCCACTATTCAACGCTGGCTTTCAAATGATGCAAAAACTCAGTTCAAATTCAGATGGAAAAATGGAGATGAAAATACAAATGTCACCAAGCGAGCAACTTACCACCCTCAATATTTAAGCCATAACTACGAAACTTCATTAATTTCCGAGATCCTATCAATTATCTAAGTCACTTCTCATGCAAAAATTGTCCAGTTCAAGAAACTGACTGATGAAATGATTAGTTCCGCTAGATCATACACTCGAAGAAACACTTACAGTATATTTAGCACACTTGTTTAAAAATAAAACGTTGATATCATAGATGAGTATCGTCGACGTTGGAAAAACAGTAAGCACGGAGAAGCCTCCGATACTCGCTTCGCCATCTGACCGTTCCCATCACCATGTTGATTCCGAAGCACAAAATTATACGATTTATATCAAACTCGTCGTTGACAAGATATTTCTAAGTTTTTCCACTGAAATATGGAGTTCCTCAACTATTTGAGAAGATTCTCCGTAAGTTGTGGAGAGATTTCCAATCACGTGTGCATCCTCGCATGCCAGAAATTTTGCAACAAATTCTTTCTCCCAAAATGCCATTCGGGGGTTATATCTCAACAGAAGATGTTGACTCATTTCTTACTTTGAGAGGCCGGGGATAGAACGGCCAGCTATCTTCAATTCCTAAGTACCTTGGATTCCTGAGGTGGAAGTGGAAACGATTGAAATGTCATATAATCTGAGCACAAGAGCAAGAAGTTACCAATGCTCGAATACTCACTTCATCCAGTATTACCTCTTCACTCAAGCCTAAGTCAGTGGTAACACTCCAATCACCACTTCAGATAGAATACATTCAAAACGACTTTATGGTGGTGAATAACTTTCAAATCCAGTCGATTATTTTTACCACGATGATAATTATCAGAGACTCCAGTCCCTTATTTAACATATTAATCATGGCTTTACCCTTAGGGTCCTTCTCAATTTATTCATTACATCTTTTGATCTCAAACTGCAGCCATAGCCATTCTCTATTCTCCGACGAATTTAATACTATTCAGCTGCAAAGTCACTCCTCCTTTCGTTCGAATATCAAGATGAAGAACAACAACTTCTTAGCTTTAGCACTAACGCTTGCTGCTGGAATTTCTATGACCATAAGTACTCCCCGATTTGAAAATGTCACAGAATCCCTTAGCCCTCTCAAAGTGGAAATAAGACAAAAGTCAAGGCCGGTTGTTGTGATGAAAGTCAAGAAGATAGAAACAGCCGTGACTATCAAGACCGCGACAGCGACGGAGACCCCAACACCTGTTATTGTTACCGAAACTAGAAAAGCAACCAGTTCTCAAGTCTCAAGTTCCTCCCGTAGTTCAGCAAACCCCCCAGATCCGACCACGAGCCCAAGTTCGAGACCAATCTCAAAGCCAGCTACTCAGCTTGTACCAAGTTCTTCAACAACGTCTCGTTCTAACCCACAGACATCATCACCATCTTTAACTCAATCTCCTTCGCCATCACCAACTATCTCTTCGTCCGAGGTGCAATCTGCAACCCAAACAACTCCAGATTTAGTCCCTTTCACAAACCAGCAGTAATATCCTCGCGAACCCATCAAATGAACCCCTTCCAATCTCAATTTCTCCAACGCCTACGCCTGCCTTCCCCGTTTCTTCGTCAAAGTCCGACGTCCTCACCCGGGCTTCAAAAGCTTAACTAGGGATCGGAATCATACTTGCCTTTGTCCTAATTCTAGCTGGCTTATACTGGGTCAGATGAACCCGTCGAAGGGTTTCATCCTTGGAGGCAACCTTGAAGTTCTCCCCGGCATTCATCGGGGACCCTAATTCACTACCGCAACCAAAACTCCCTCCTAACATTTTCTCTCCAAATCCAACGGGGCGTGGGATGAGACAAAACAAAGAAGGGTTGTGGATGGCTGGTCACATCGATCAAGAGAAAATAGACTGCGTCGGATAAGCGAGGCAAGTCAAGACGAAGATTTCTGCCAAAATTTCAAGCACCACAGCCTGTCCAAGTTTCTACACTCACAATCTGGTTCTTCAATAACACCCTTCTGCGCATCAAAGTCCCTCCAATTCTTCCTTTTGTTTTACTGTTTTTGCATGTGATGACTGGCTTACATGAGTTGGGGGACAATCCAACTTGGAACCTAGCTCCCTCTTGGACCAGCATGTACAGACGAGGAAGTGAAGAATGATAAAGGATAGGTTTGGATAAGGGAGATGGTTTGAAGGGAGAAACAAATTGCAACGTCCCACAATGGGAGAAGAAATTAGATACTAATGTTTCTATTTATGTTGAATCAAATTATTTAAAAAGAAGACACCAGCCAAAATATCTCGACTCTTAGATAAGAAGAACAAGGTATAAAACACAGCTCTATGCAAAGACACGTTAGGGGTAACTGACCTGATTTGGGATGTGTCCACTTCAGTAAAACACATTTCCCTGCCTTTTGCAAAAGCAAAGCTTTTTCTCTCACGCGATAAATTTATGGGAACAGACGATAGTAAGTTCGGAAGTAAGTATGCGTAAGTTAACATTAAGACTAAGGGTGCCCTGAGCAAAATGTGCGACAGTAAAATATATGGGAATTCAACACAACGACGATTGGCCTTAGGTGAACGGGGTTGGGGAGGGGGTAAAAAGGTAGATTTCTGGAATGAATAAGTTGTCACGTTTTTGACATGTGAGATGCCAGGCCCAAGTTGGTGGGCTGCCAGGGAAGAGTTCCATGCGTACTAACTAGTATATAAGGACTCGAGGTCTCCCACCTGTAGAAGACAAGCTTTCAACTCTCAATCAATACTTCAATAACTTCCTGCCTACTTTAACGTCCCCGTTTTGTGCTCTATTAAATAACCTTCACATAAGTTATAAAGATTGTCGATTAATTTCAGGGTGAGGGGGTCTTGCGAAAGAAGAGAGTTATCCCCCTTTGATTATAAAGCGTAAGTTGCTGTTGAAAACTGGAAAGAAGAAGGAGGAGAAGGGTGATTAAGAGATATAGCTTACCTTAAGAAAGAAGGAACGAAAGTTCCATCTTCTTAAGACCGGCTCCCCTTCCCGTACACAAATTCCCTATCAGAATCTAGGTCAACATGCTTGTCCGAGTTACTAGTCTCTAGATTATCTACATCTGGGTTATCAACGTCCAAATCACA
Source organism: Hymenoscyphus salicellus (assembly GCA_001414355.1). Lineage (NCBI taxonomy): Eukaryota > Fungi > Ascomycota > Leotiomycetes > Helotiales > Helotiaceae > Hymenoscyphus > Hymenoscyphus salicellus. The sequence continues at coordinate 13,323 of LLCD01000199.1, forward strand.
ATCAGCTGGACCAGAATCAGACTCCAACTCTGGAGCCACCGGAGCATTGACTCTCGCCTCCTTCCTGAGCTCAAGCATCACGACAATTGTCATGAGAAAAGCTCGTGCTTTGACACCATCTATGCCCCATTCAGCCGTTAGTGCCTCTCGACACTGTTGGAAAAATTTTGCGCAATTGCTTTTGTTGCAAGTACGGCGTTTTGGAATGTGAAAAGCAGTTACTTTGGCACTCATCCAATCTGCTATCCATTGCCAACTTCGTCTGCCTCTCAACTGCAGTGGGAGTTTCGACATGAACAGTACCGTTTCAAAACGGGTCCATGGTACGCGATGACCTGTTCTTGGTGCATTCATTGTGAATTGTCTGTCCATGTTGAAGGTATTGGGTGGTTGATTCAATTGGTTGGGGTTTGAGTGAAAGTGTGAGATTCAAGATGAAACTCTCCCGACGTATTTACACACGGACCATAATTTGTTCTGACCGAACAATTTAGTTGCCTTGTATCGACTTGACTTTGTTTTGTTAATAAAGAAGAGCTGGCTGTCGGAATAATGAAAGGGGATCAACAATTGACAAAGGACTACTGGTCGACTTTCTGACTTTGTACTCTATTGACTATACTATAACAGAAATTAGCAAGCTGACTTACTGGGAAAGAATAAATCAAATAATCGGATAGTGAGAGGCAATTGCCTCACTTGCAAGTATTTGCAAGCACCTTCAAATCCTCACACCCTATTCCACATTCCAAGACTCAGCCATCACAGGATTTCCTTCTTAAAGCTCAGGCCTTCAATTACTATGCATCCGTAAATTCATACACCAAAAGAGGAAATATGAAACTTATACTCACAGCAATATGAGGTGTTCGGGAGCTCGTCATTTGTAGGTCACCTACGACTTGTAGGGGGGACTTTGTATTTGTGGATATCCCGGTAATAGAAGATTGCGATTAGCAATAAAACAATTCGGACAGTTCACAATACTCCCCGAAGCAGGCGTAAATTTGAAGTGTTGGATGTTGACAAGAGTATAGGTTATATGATAAAGAGAAAGTGAAAAAGAGTGGGGGCGTTAGAATAAAAGTACGATAATAAGCGAATACTGATATCAGGTATAACAACATAGCGTGAGTAAGATTAATAATGTATTAATACAAAGGTTTGAACTTGGCTTGCAAAGTTTATTTGAAATAATGCATAGTATACAGGAGGGATTCTGAAAATTGAGGGGATTATCGTTATATATTAGTAGCATAATTCAAGGTTTAAAGGAAGTGAAGTTAACTTGTTACTTAACGCTAATAGAGAAGTTCGAGACCTAGATTTTCATATGGAGAGAACCTAGTAAGAGGAGATTGATATCTATGAAAGAAGGAAATAAATTTTCATCTTTTTAAGACCACTTCTCTCACTCATTAGTTCATTATCAGACTCGGGGTTATGATAATCTTCAGGGCTATCATACTCTGGATCATTAGCATCTGGGGTATCGGTATCTACGGCATTACCATCTACGCCAGTCTCTGGGTAAAGTGCACGCGTTTTATCAATAGCCATAAGATACGCTTGTGCTTCTAAACCATCCTCGCCCCACTGTGACGATTCTCAAACAGACTAGACAAAGGTGACTAAGTATCGACGGTTGGTATGCAGGAAGAAGTACAGATGCGCGGGTTGTTTACTTAGAAGTAAACTCGTCACGATATCAAAGATGTGAAACAAGATGATAAGATTGATAATATGAATTTAGCACGAAGCTCCTATCTAGATGGCAGACCTGCCGGTATATATAGGAGCCTTCCTGTTCAGAGAGCGTTCCGGATCATTATGATCCACGCTCCTGGATCGTAGATCATTATAATCCAAATGATCCATATCACGTGATCTAAAAATCCTTGGATCGTTTTAGCTAACCTAACCGATCCTTATAGCTATAAGAGCATACGATAGTGCTTAACCTGTCAGGACGCCGCCTGGTCTTCACTCGTCATGTGCTAACACGTGATTTGTGACACCCACCTAGCAATGAATTCCTCCTTATAACGCTTATAAAGACGAAAAACGGAGTCATAATGATGAAAACGAATTACGGGAAGACCTCGACGAGATATTTACGCATTCATCCATGTAACCGATATCCCTAGTCCATGCCCAGCCCTAGTCAAAACCCAACCAAAACCCCACTGATTTTGCTCCACACCGCGAAACTCAAAAATGGCTAGAGCAGACGATTCTCATCGCATTAGCCAGGCGGTTGCAGCATTCGAAAGAGGAAATTATAGGACATATTCTGAATATGCAGGGGCCTTTGGATGCGACCTTTCTGCTCTTGGAAAGCAGATTCGTGGCTTGAATAAGGCACGCAGAGAGGCCACCGCTTTTTATAAGCAGGCACTCACCCAGGAGCAAGAGGATGTTTTAATTCAACAGATCAATAAGCTTACGGACCGAGGAATGCGCTCTACTTCTTCTATTATACGAAACCTCACAGAAGAGATACGTGGTCGGCTGGTAGGAAAGAACTAGACAGGGAACTTTATCCAGAGGTAAAAAGGGACGTTACACAGCAGTTACCTGAAGAAGCTTAAGAATTTAAGGGTTGCGGCCGAGTACGCCTCTATGTTTACTCACTTCTTTACCTTGGTATTTACTACTTTTCAGAATGGACTCATCCATGAAACAAATAATAAGCATAGCAGCGTACAAATCGGGCCGGGTGACGAAAAACAAGGAGGATGGGTCTCAAAAGTTTATTTCGCTCCTAGCATGTGTCTTTGACCATACAAACTCTCTCAGCTTGATTTCCTCAATATCTGGGTACCAACGATGACCAATATCATCGTTGAAAGAATCACTTTGTATCTTGAGAAAACTCGTGAGGATTATCTAAGAACTCACAAACTCAAAATACGCCCACGAACCTGAAACGCCACAGACCACACGATCACCAAGGCAAAGACGGGAACATCCGAAAAGTAAAATGCACTGACCTGGCATGACGACAACGTCACTCGATGAATACCAGAAGATGAAAACTAAGGTAGCACTGAAAATGCCAAAGAACAAGAACTATTCATGCAGGAGGACCAAGCGAGAAAGCAGAGCACACAAGCAAGCAAATAAATCGAGAGTTTCTTTTTTTATAAAAATAAAAAATAAAAAGAATATGATTATCGCCATATTCAGCACTAAGAATAAACAGTAAAACTATATACACCACGAAAAGAAAATTAAGTATCTACACCAGAAAATAGATACAATCAGATCCCATCCCCAGACAAGACCCTTGCACCCCGCCCCCCAAAGCTTTTCTTCACAACAACCTCTCACCAACCACGACTCGAGGAATCGTTTAGATCAATCCGAAACCAGCAGTCTTACCGACGCTTGCAACGACGGTAGAGGCCGCAGCAGCTGAAGCAATGTTCTTGCCAGAAAAGTTGGTAAGGAACGAAGTATCGGACTGCGAAAAGGTACCAGAGGACCCGAAAGCATTGATAACACAGACACGTCCCAAAGATGCAGAGCAGGCGGTGTTGGCAGAGGTAGAAGGAGCAGTGAAAAGCTGTCCAGTAACACCAGCCTCAACAGGAGCGTCGATGTTCTGGAAAACGTTGCCCTCAGCAAGGACGTTTCCACCGGTGGTGATCTCGAAAGCGTGGTTGCTGTTGTCATACCAGTAGTTGTTGACAGCGTGGAGAAGAGTGTTACCAGCGACCTTTGGTGCACGACCGGAGGTCTTGTAGATGTAGTTACCCTTGAAGGTAACGAGATCGGACGATCCGGTGAAGTACATGTTCCAGTAATGGTATCCATCACAGGTGGCGGACCAAGATGTAACTCCGTTGTAGTAGTTGTTGGTCACAGAGACACGGCCAGAGGCAGAATTTCCAAGAACAATGTGTTGACGACCGATGAGGGATGTGGTTACGCGGTCGATCCAGACCATGTCGGCGCCGTCGATGGTGATGGCATCTCCTCCCCAGACGTACTTGGGGTTGATGTTGGAGATCTCGATGTTTTGGATGATGATGTTGGAGACGGAAGAGACCATGCGGAGACCCTTTCCGAGGATGATACCGGTCTTTCCTTGTCCGATGAGGGACTTGTTGGACTTGACGGTGATTCCGAGGGATCCAGCATTGTCACTGAGTGAGGAGTTAGCAACCAAGGGTACGGAGTGGGGAGTAAAGTCAATCTTACTAGGTGACAGTGGTGGTAGGAGCATCTGGTTGATAGTTTGTGCACCAGTTATCCTTGTTGATGGCAACCTGGCATGCGGATCCAGTTCCCCATGGAAGACATCCAGTACCGGTGGTAGTTCCTTCGGTAGTTCTGAAATCGAAACTAGAATGCCAAGTTAGCGAGAGGTTCGAATGGCGCAAAAATAAGGTTCTTACGTCTTGGTCAAGACAATGACTCGTGCAGAGCTGTCTCCGAGGTAGCTAACCAACTCAGCATTGGTTGTTGGGTAAACAGCAGTAGCACTTCCACCACCAGTAACACCTTTAGCAAAGCCCTCTGCGGCACCAGTAACCGTAGTGGCAGCATTGACACCCGAGACACAAGCAGCAACAGCCGCGGAGAAGAGAGCGAAAGATCTCATCTTGAATATATTTGGTGGAGGAACAAGAATAAAGGACGAAGATAAGTATAGGGAAAAAGAAAGTAAAGCCGAAAGAGTGAGGCCGGAAGCTCTTTGTGGTGAAAAGATGGAGAGCAAACATTGAGCGGCTCAGCAATTCCTTATATACAAAAATGATCTTGTCCGCAGATACCTCCCATCTCCGCGTGGTAATCGCTGGGCACTCTATGTGACCCAACTAACATTCGTGGGTGGGGTTGCAAATCTGTACTGGTCAGTCGAAATTTCCGGCCAGTGCTGCACCCCAATGTACACCCTTCAGCCACCAGTCACACGAATTCAGTTCAACTCAGAGAAATGACTGAATTTGCCGCCACAGCTTTGTGGATCCTATTAATCCGTGGATAAACAGATCCAGGACAAGGTTTGCTAAAACCACAACTCTAAAAGATAGTCACTCCACAAGAGAAAGGCTAAAATGTCTCTATTCCTAGGGTGAAAGCGAGCAAAAATCCAAATCGTAGGTACCGAGTTGCGTACACCCCTAAAACGAAATTTGGGCAGATCCCCACATAAAACGGGAGTGCCTCCTGGATCTATAACAAGGATGGTCTACCAGCCGAGTTTCGTGGCTTCGATTCAACCTGCCATTGGATCTGCTCTATTGATATGTCGATTCCATCCAATCAAAAAAGGAGAATGAACAAATGATCAAGGGATGCATTCCGAACATCGACCGAAAGGCCCCCACCAAAAGTTCCTCATTTAACTCGGTTTTATCAAGTCACGAGCCACCAAAGGCCCAGAGCTTGATGATAATAGATGGAAACGAAATTCCAGAAGAGGGGCTCCGCCATCCACGCTTTACCTAACGAAGAAGGGGCTCTCCGAAAAGGATAATGTACCCCAGGATGTGCGGACGGAGTAATTATGATTGAGTTTATGCTTGGAGAGCTCATCAGCTGGCCTGAAACCAGCAACCCATTTGGGTAAGCGGCTCTGGTACATTTGTTATCTTAACTCCAGCGGAGGGAGACCCGAATTGAAGAATGGACTGCCCTGAGAAATGCTTTGAAAATGCACTGGAAATCAGAAACTGCACCTCTCCAATTCTACTCTTACTTCTGCGCATACACACTTTCGCAGCGAGCAAGCAAAAGATAATATGCAAAACTTGTAAAAGGGCCTCGTTGTGACGAAGTACTTTTAATAAATCACTATCTCCACCAGCTATCTAGATAAATGAGTGTATGCGCATCAAAACAACAAAGGCCGTTCAGGTAAATGAGACAGGGTCACAATCTCTCAAGCAACACACCAAAGGTTCTCGTCTCACGTCAAACACAAAACAACGCATCTTAAAAAACACCACCTCGAAAAATTCAGGCAATTTAAGAGATAGAATTTTCCCATATAATATTGACTACTCGTAGGCGTGGCGCATGAATTCTACTAGACTCATGCGGCACGCCTACGATGAACAATGACTAGTCCCCTAACGAGCCTTACGGCGTAAGTCTGTGCACTTATGGCATTTTGGACATAAAATCACCAAAACTAGGTATTGTTTCAGCATCTTATTAGGAGTTGACCACCCACGGCACTCCATGAGTACATGCACCTAATGTTCCTGCTTTAGAATTAACTCATTTACTCATTCCTAGGGTATTCCATCTTATTCTTCTAAGAGCATAGACTGCATTTCTGCCACGTTTGTAAGCTGCTTTCGGCGGCGGTGAAGTGATTGTTTTATCCTCCTCTAGAATTTCTTAATAGGATTTATATCAGGACTTGTAGAAGGATGAGGTATAAGGATAATCTCATGGGCTGTGCGCTATTTTTGACAGTAGTTGTATGTAGACCTGTGACTATGAGCTGAGTTGCTGTCTTCTATAAACAGAGGCTTTACTGCCGGGTGTAATTAGTAGGTGATAAGGGCAAAAGGGTTAAGAATTAACTATAGAACTTCAAGGATTTAGGTTAAGTAATCAGTCTGTTTAAAGACCCTATTCTTGCTAGTTCCCTTAATAAATAGTAAAGGACCCTTATATCCATATCCAATTGCTCCCCAAACATTAACCGGCGTAGTAAACCCGCGGTAGATGTGACGGACAGGAACGACGTTTGATGGTAGAACTGATCCATTCTTAGAATACTAAGGTGAAGAGCTGAGACAGCTCTGAACGATGCTAATATACAGGATTCTGCCACGCGGTGAGAGGTCACGTGGAAGGTCTGGAACCAGAACTGTCACAGTAGAACTAATGCTAGATATAGGTTTCACAAAATCGTTCCTTGTAATTCCTCGTTACTTTAGCCTTTACAGTCCTCCCCCTAATCTAGAATATACACTCATTAGACCATAGTATCTTCAACCATTCCACCGTCTAAAATATGTATGTGAATCGTATAATAACTTGTGTAGTAGTAAGGTAGAGCTTTTAGCAAGCTGTACATCGATAATAACCGCGCTAGTGAATTCGTTTTTAGAGCGTAAAAGAGCTACACTTAAGTTTTAAATCAATAACAAACTAAGCGTAATTAAGGACTCAATTTTCCTAACTCTTAGAGAGGTATTCTATGATCTAATCAAGCTCGCGATCGCTTAGAAGTTAAGGTTTACCCTTTCGATTTAGCTGTGCCCTCTCTGGGTAGTCTAGAATTTTGTTAATTGTTATGTTCCTGAGCTTATAACGTTCTTGGAGTTGGATTTTTAGGACTTTACTAAACTAATGTAACTAGAGAATAGCTTCCTTGTGTTTAGTAGGGATCTCAAAGCCTTTTTGGTAGTTAAAATCAAGTGGCAGGGGTATTAATTCGGTCATTTTAGTGATAGTGTTTTATTTTAGCGAGGCTTAGGCCTCAGGAACCACTAAAAAATGCCCTGAGTGCACAGACTTACGCCGCAAGGCTCGTAACAACAAGCCAATTGATTTAACTTGCTCGTTGCGCGCAAAAGATACCATACGTTTTTCCTCAATCAGAACTGGCACGTCGGTATCACGGAAAACCCACAAAATCTGTAAAATTAAAAAAAAAAAAAAAAAAAAAAAAAAGAGATACCACGAAGCAAATACGACCGGGATAAATACCATGCACCAGTAAATATAAATGGGGTAACAATGGACACCATTTGTGCAGCACAGCCATACCGATAATACTACGTGAACTATACATCAAAAAAGTGACGAGAGGAGAAACCAAAATGGCCATGCTAGATATCATGCCCGCGCGGTGTATTCAAATGCGCGATCCTTGACTTGAAGGACAATACCAAGGTGAACTATAGACAAAAAACCGACCAGGGATAAATATTATGCATAAAGAGACTTGAAGAAAACTGACATGGCCGTGGGGAGAATGAGGGGAAGTGTGTGTTGAGCGGGCAGTTAAGCTTCTAGTGCATGGAAAAACTACTTCCCACATCCCAGGCTCGGAGAAAATAGTTGCACAACTTCCCATTCAGCCTCCAAAGAACCAGAAACATAAGCACAAACAGAGCCCCACAAATAAGGAAGAGGTCAAATCAGATCAATTGGAGAAAAAATATACAACCCCCACGCCCACGCAATGCAGAAAAAGAGAGATATCTAAATGGTAAATGCAACACAACTTGACAGCAAGCAAGCTCAAGCCCAAGCTCCCACAAGCGCCATCAAAGTAGCACCCCCAATGACTGCCGAAAAAGCTTCCACCCTCCTCCGTCCAGTCAGTATCCCATAACTCTTATCACTCAAGAAATCTTCCGCCAGTAACTGGACCAATCCCGCGAAAAGCAGTAGACCACTCGAAATAGCATTCATAAATCCCACCATTAGCAATCCCCCCGCGCTTCTGGGGTCGTAAAGTCTGTGAACTACTAATCCAATAGCTTGACCGATGGGAGTTGTTGTCCCATATGCGAGAACCATCAACCATGGACGCGGGGAATGGCGGGGGAAGTTTATTGCTGCGATGCGTGAGCCGAGGGCTAGACCTTCGAAGGATTGATGGAATGCTATTGCTATGAGGAAGACTACGAAGGGAGGACCGGTGGCTACGGATACGGCCATGCCTATGAAGATGCTGTGGAATAGGATACCGGCTTCTAGCATGAGACATTGGAGGATTTGTCTTTTTCTCTCCTCTTCTGGGGAGAGGACGGAATTCGAGGGTTGACGGGTCTGTGAACTTGACACATGTCCATTCAGTGCTTCTGCACTATTATCAAGTTCCTCAAGTTCAAGATCTGAATCATCGTCGTCTTCCCATTGCCTCCGAACTGGTGGCTCCTCAATCTGTGGGGTAGAAACAGGAAGCGGGGAAACACCAGCCACGAGTCCTTCGGAAGCATCCACATCCTGCAACATGATATCCTGGGGACGATGATTCAACCCCAGCTTTCCTAATCTTCCATTCGATTTCTTTCGATACGGCTCCGTTGTGCCGTTTGCATGTCCATTATGTGCATGTCCACCTTCCCTATTCGTAACTTCGTCCCATTCCCCTCCATGGGAATGCGAATGCCCAGCTCCCCTCATAGTCAAGAACTGCTCTATCCCCACGACTATCAAGGCTGATACCATTGCCACCAATCCTGCTAGGGGATTATATCCCTTACTGAAGAAGTCGGGGAGACATGGATTCGTGAGGGAGGTGAAAGCGGTTGGGAGGAGGTGAACGAATGCCGTGGCTATTAGGACGCCTGTGCCGAAGTGCTGGGAGATAAAGATGAATCGGTTCGCAAAGGAGGCTTTCGTAGACTTTCGAGATATTAGAGGGAATCCGCATGCTATGCCAATCTATTAGTTGAGGTCTCGAAGGGGAGGGGAGGAATATTTTACCTATCGTACTCAATGCCAGTATCAAAATTAATGCGCCTACATGCGCCGAAGTGTTGTAGCTCCCCTTTACTCCTGATCCGCATTCTGGCTTCGCGACAGGTGTCTCCTCATCTCGTCGGGCCAGTTCTGCTCGTAGGAAGTCGGTGGATATGCTGGACCATGACGGGCCTGGAGGGTGTTAAGGTTAGCTAAAACATCCGGATACCAAGGAGACATTTCGAAGGCCTACCTGCGTTCACGGCCTCGGAACTGAGCATCATTTTATATTAGAGATAGTCGGGCAGGGGAATGCCACATGTTGGGAGGAAGCAATTGAACTCCTGCGTTGGACTCCTGCGTTGGGATTGAGTTGTGGACAACTGTCGCAAAAGAGCTTAACCTTGAGCTTGTTTTCAATCCCTCCGGGTGTTGTTTCCTCTGAACCTTACAGGGTCTCGTGGTCGTGGTCGACAGAACAAAGCGGCAGTAAATATCCCCTAAATTACCCAACGCAAGACAATAAAACTTGATTCTTCTCGGCGTGTAGGCCAATATTTCAACTTGTCCCGATTATCTGAGGTAGGGCTAATACTTTGTGTTCGTATTACCCAATACAGCCAGAACACTGGCGAAGTAGGCAGGTACGAGTGACTGCCGCTTTTACTACCAGTGTTCCAAGAACCTGACATACATACATACCCGACAAAATAAAACCAACAAAAACAAGTAAAACTTTGTGTATTTATTGTGATGGTTCATTGGGGCTGATTCCCTATAAATGAAGATACAACCGTTGCGAGAACATAACCATGATAAGAACAAAATGCAATTATTCCTCATCAAGCATTCTGACTTTCAACAGATTCCCATGAAGCTATTTCCATCCTCACAACCAACAGCCAGCCATCAGTTTATTCCATGACCAAAACACTTCTGAATCGAACATCACCACTCATCATGTGGTCATACGCCTTCTGGACATCTTTCAATGGGAACTTCTCAACCAAACACTTGATCCCATGAAGTTTGGTAAAGGCAATTGCCTCCTCGCTATCCAAAGCATGTCCGCTAGGAAAGCCAGCAACAGAAGCAGCCTTCATAATCAAATCGACGGAATTGACCTCGACGAGACCAACAGGCGACAAAACCAGCAACTTTCCACCTGGCTCAAGACCAGCAGTGAGAGGTCCAATGGATTTTGGGTTGGGAGCAGTGCAAACAATCAAAGCCGCGCCTCCCATCTCCATCAACTTCTTGCTTGGATCATCTTTCGAG
>LLCD01000200.1:0-23934 GCA_001414355.1 Hymenoscyphus salicellus
ACGCTAGACTAAGAAGAGAATAGTATTACGAATTATATATTAGTAGGTAACGAGTAAAGACTAGGTAACGTTCTAACAGGTTAAGTACTATTATACTCTTATAGCAAATAGAGATCGGCTAGACTAGCTAGACGATTCAAGGATTTCCTTTAGTTATAGGATCACGTGACATGGATCATTTAGATCTAAATGATCTATGATCTAGAAGTGTAGGATCTAACGATCTAGTAATACTCTAGACAAGAGACAAAGGTTCTATATAAGACTAGCACGTCTACTATTAGATAGAAGCTTCGTACCTAACTTAGTTTACTTAGTTATTAATACCTTTTACCTTTAACGACTTCGTATAAGTAACGAGTTCACTTCTAAACCTTCTACCGCATTCTAACCTTCGATACTTAGTCACCTGATTAGTTAGTTATTAAGAATCGTTATACTTCTATATCTAAAGTATAACACTAGAGAGTTATAACGAATCTACTAGCTATATTATATATCAGCTACGTCCTATATTATTACGTAGTAGTATAGGTGTTTTAGATTCTAGATAAATATAGTATCACCTTCTATATCTAACTTTCTTCTTTATCTATTATTTTAAGAATAGAATGTTATTTATTCCGACTGTCTAGAAGTATGTTTATTATATTATAATAGATCCTTAGTTAAGGCTAAGTATTCTAGGTCTAAGTTTACGTCTACGTCTAAGTTTCTAGATTCTAGGTCTATGTCTTAATTCCTATAATTACTATAATAACTCTTATATATAAGAACTCTATATAATATTAAAAAAAACTTATATTCTTTTATTTTCAGTATAATTACTCTATAATAGATACTTTCTAAGTTTAGTATTAACGCGACAAGATCTACTTACTTTAATTAAGAGTCTCTATAAGGCTAAAACCTTTACTCCTAGATCTCGATAAGTTTACTAGCTATATTTATAAATTCGACACCTAGCTTTCTTTAATTAAAGTAAAGCTATAAGTCGACAGTATAGTAATTAGAGACGCGATTATATAATTTTTCTATGTCTACCTTAACCTCGACAGCTATATATAATCTATAGTTATTCTATAGCTTAGTTAGACTAAACAAATGTAAAGTTAGAACTACTAGACAATTCTTAATTAGCTTACGTGTATATACGACAATCTAAATAAGGGTTAAGAAGTAGAAGATAAGCTTTTCACCTAATAGCAAGGCACTAACTCTATTGCTACCTATATTACTATGTTAATAGACACTCTTAGTATACGAATTCCTATTCCTATATCTATTTAACAATCAATCAGCGTTTAAATGCTGTTATACTTACCCTACAGGTGGTTCAGGGCACTAGTAAGCTCTACAGTGAGGTAGGTCAGCCTCTGCCAGGTCGCAAAAAATTTGGGTATCTGTTCCTCGCTACACCCCAATCAAACAACAACAGGAGGTCTAAAAGAGATCAGAAAAATACCTAAAAAGTCTTAAATTGATCTTGAGTAACTCATCAACAACATAATGAAGTTGGGCCTATTTTGAGTTCGCTATTATGTATTGTTGGGTTGAAGACGCTTTCGCAAGTGGGACAGTAGAAAGTTTTTTCCGTCCCAGCAGACACTTTCAGTTGAACCCGTTACCCCTTTCCTTTTTGTTCATGAGATACTGTCGCAAAACGTCAACGAGACCACAACAACGACTAAACCTCTGGAACCTTCGGACGCAGTGAGACACGGGCAGCTATTAGACCCGCTTGAATTTTCATTTTATTTTGACGTTCTCTTTTGGACTCGTAAGCAACTGTGATGTACTGTGCCCCTGCCGGGACGGAAAAACTTCCCTTTTAACACTCAGTACAGACGGTCCTAGACTGGAACTTCAACTGTCCACAGTGGACAGGAAAATATTTCAAAAATATGGACTAGCTCTTAATTGACTTATTAATAACTCCATTGGCTCTACGGTATTCTTGTTTTGACTCTTGAGGTTGCTGTACAGTTCTGTATCGTTGTAGAAAATAAGTCATTTTGGATTCTTGAGGGGTGCAAATAAAGAACTTTATTCACCCCCGGCAGGAGTACCAGCTATCTTGTACTAAAAACGTACGTGGATGCGAGTTGGATGCTGGAGACTGGAGGCTTCGATAGCAAGAGGGTAAGGAGGGAAAGTAATTCAATCAATCGGTAGTGCCTAGGGAAGTCTCATTATTTCTCAATTTCCGAAGTATAGTAGACTGGGCAGAATGAGACAATAAATACGCTTATTCTAATTCAATCGACATAATATCATTTACGAATCCAACATGCTGGGTACGAGGCTTCAGGTGTATGCAGCTTACAACTCTTGACAAGTTGCCTAGATTTCCTCAGGTATACTACAAGTTGGAACTTCATAATGCTCTCCCCCAGTAGTGTGCCAAGTGAGAGGTTTGTTTGAATAATCTTGCTTCTTAAAGTACTACTCAGGTTATTACTCATGATGGTTCACGATTTAATGCCATATCGCAAGCGATTGCTTCTGTGATTTCTGACTTAGTTTGTCATTCCTCTGGTTTGCCGTGCTGGGAACATAAACTTCACGAAACTCCCATCTGCGGAAGCTCATTATTTCTCGTCTATTCACCAGTCGTAAGTTAGATCATATTCTATACTTAAATTTCAACAAGCTTGGGCCACTGCCCCCCTTCTTCATATCAAGCATACTCTCAACCTGGGGCTACTACTCACCTATACTAGTCCATTTATTATGCCAAATATATTTATTGAAATTGAATTTGTTGCTTTATTTCTCTCAAAAATCCACCGCTTTAAGACAGTAATGGAGTCAATGTGTTCGGATTTTGCTCGGCAGTTGCCCCTCAGTTACTACCGCTGTGTTAGCGTCCTGCTAGCGTCTTTTTTATCTATAAGTAGCTCCCTGTTTCTTAGGAACTTGTTGCCAGAACGTCAACGTGCCATTCCCTCACACCAACTACCATACACTAACCACAACTACCAACCACCACCGCACTTTAAAGATAGCCATAACAGCATGGACTCGCACCAGTCTACCGTCACCTCTATGGGTAATCCTGAATCCAACCTAATCTACGACACGGAGTTTGACAGAAAAAACAACTTCTCAGACGAAGCTGGCCCGCTGTCTAACAAGGAAGACTCCTATCTTCAGGATGTTAGAGAGCTCAGTTACATGAGATGTAGGTAATGGGGATACTGTTCTCAGACTCCCCCGTTTCCTTTGTCCTGAAACATTATCCTGAATCAATCCTCAACCCTACCAAAAATCCCGTGCCGTATCCCGAGACTTTCCTTAATAGGCAATTACTGACTCCCCCATCACCCAGGGGAGGATCAATACCCACATCCAGACGAAGCTGGGGAGGAGATATTTGTCGCTTACTACAAGTAACTGACCGCCTTTGTCTATTGCACTACTGGATGTGACACGCAGGAGGCCCTCGCTTTATTTCCCCCTGATGTTGAGCCTACAGATCAACAAATGAAAGCAATCCTTGCCGTTACGGAAGGTATTAAAGACAAGATTGTCAATGGAGCCGGTATGAATACTTACTATTGGCCTTGGTGTAAAGGCGGTAGTGTAAGTGACTTTGCCTAGCATACTCCATTAATGTTGCTAACAACAGAGAGTCAAATTATGAACACCTACAATTAGCCTAAATACATTAAAGACAACCCCGAAGTCCACTTCAAGGAAAAAGATAACCGAGTCGAATTCTTCCGAAGCGAGTTCGAGAAGAATCCCACCACCGTCCTCCAAATTCTCCACAGAATCGCACCGGCACTCGACCTACACGCCATATTCTCTAGCGTCAATGTTGAGGGAGCATACGAATACTTCAACACTACAAGACTTGTACTTCACAAGCACCTAACAATAAAGATTGCCAAGCTTGCAGATTTGCTTTTCTATGGTATGATCCATAAGAAGCTAGTGGAACCTGATACTCCTGATAACGCAGAATGGGTAATCACTGGTGATTGGCCCTCTTTTGGCAAAAGAAATACTAATCGAAAGGCAGTGCAAGAAACGTATCTCGAGTTGTTTCCATGAAGATGCCGTCACGGCTTCTCTCCATAGCAGTGTCCAACCTAACACATGGCCAATCAAGCAAGCCATCAAACTCTATGTTGGGAATACGACGACTTGGTATCGAAGTCCGTATAACGATCCCGCTGAGAAAGAACTACGGGGAGAGTCCTCGAGAGCCAAGGGTACTAGCAGACCAAGAGCGAGCGACACAGCCGAATCCCATTTGGAACCCAACGAGCTTGTCATGGTCGAGAGAGAGTTCCAACAGAATACATACTTGACAGTCGGCGAGAGGAAGGCTAAGGCAGATGAACTGGACATCGAACATCACCCATTCAAGGTAGGTTTTCAATTCAAGCAAATAACTTAACAATGCGTTAATACAGAGTACCTAGAAATGGTGGGCCGAGTATTTCTCTCGACGAGGAAGCACCCTCACCGAGAGAGTCTGAGCCCAAAGAAACGCGATCAACAACCTTCCGGCAGACAAACAGAAGGATGCAAAGGATATTTTCTTGGAGGCTCTCCGCGATGGAAGTTTTGCTGCACAAGTCGAGGCCGAGGAAGACGAAAATTAAATGGGGTTCGAGAGGAATAGTAGTGATTAGTGGGAACTTTAGCATACCCCAATTGAAGAAAGTAAAGTGCAAGTTTGTCTGATTGGTGACTGAGAACGAAGTAAGCAGAGCCTCGTGAGTCAACCTTGGACAGTGGGTATATAACTGCTTGTCTAACTAGCAAGGTATTGTATGCAAAGCAAGTTTCCCTTAGATAAGGATATTTGACGAGGGGTCCAATTGTAATGAACGAGGGAGGATTCCAACCTCCCTCAAAGCCGCTCTCCTTCGCCAGAACACCCTGACTTTTATGGGTCAGTAGTCCAATAATGATGAGAAATGCCAACATATATCAGCTTTCTTTAGCCGATTGGTGCAGCTGTTGCCTTCGGCGAGGTGGTCCAAGGTTAGCGCAGCCTTGGGAGGCTCTGCCTAGTTGCTGCACGGCAATATATATGCAACTTAAGTTGCATCCAGTCCATGAGGCTTTTATACCCCGCATAAAAATATGTGTGCATGGTGTGTGCATAGTTGTGTAAGGGCTTTTGTAGGTACTATGTCGAGGGTGTCACATGACAGGGCCCTTGTGGCTCAGTTTTATCAGCTTCCCTTCTCAGTCCATTTCTTGAAGTCGATCTGAACATACGGTTACACCGTTTCTCCATCTTGGACCTCAAGATACACAGCCTTACTTGAGATGTGCCGGGGTTGGTATCCCTGGCCTGCCCTCAAGGCAGCTTTCCAGCCATTTACCAGCCCCACTACCAATCGGGTACGTACCTTCTGCATATCAGTATTATCTCCATAGATATCAAGGTAAGCTCGAGCTCTTGCATTCAAGGCAGCTTCATCTGACTCACCGATGTCCTCTTGTGGACGAAAGAAGCTCAGTAAGACTGTTCTCAATGTTGTGGACATGCGAACCAGTTGCCTCATTGCGCCCCCACGGGCCACAGCAGCTTCCAGAGGACCATTCCTTTATGAATTGTCTCAGATGAGGGTCTCCCAAATATTATATGCGGGGTAAGTAGTATTATGTCCCTATCAGAATCAGTGTCGTTAACTTACATGGGGGTGTGTTGCCTACAAACCCCCCTTCACGTCTGGTATCAAATGGAGGTCTTGAAAAAGGAAAATCATTCAATACTTAAACTACCCACTTCTCTTCATTTCTACTCTCCAAACTCAATTATCCCATCGTTCTTCATACCCAGTCTCAAGATGACTACCACTCCAGAAATTCAGGACTACGTCAAAGTCCTCAAGCCAGACGAAACTCCCGAAACCAAAGCAGAAGTTACAGAGCCTAAGCCACCTCTCCCACTTGCCGTTGTCGTGGCCACATCAAGATCACTCAAGCCAAAACTGGTTGAGCCTGGAATGAAATGCGAGACCAAGGACTTTTACAAAACCAAAGACTCTTCGGCATGGACCCACAAGTACCCCGACTATCTCGAGGAAGCTGTTGAGAACGATGAGACTGCTCAACTTGCATTTTTGAAAAGGAACGATAACTCTTCAAGCACCCGAAAGAAGTTCAGCTTGAACTCGCTCATCATCCAAAGTCCCCTACTCAAGAAAGCTTTGGGAACAGTCTTTTCCGGATACGAAGGAGTCACCACTGACTTGAAGCGTCTCAAGTTCAAGAAGCCGTTTGCTCCTTTCGTCCACAGATGGGAGAAATTTCAAGAAGTCAAGAACAGCGAGACGGATGCTACCACCAAAAAGCATCTTGAACTTCTATGGGACACTCTTGAACTCCAGCTTCGGGATACCATTTCAACACAGAAGGATCTCATTGCCAACAGTGTCATGACTCACGATTACCTCTGGACCATGTTTGAACCTGGCTGCCTGGTCTTCCAAAAGTCTTCAGACACCGAAAGAGTTCTTCAAGTGAGAAGTGCCACTCACGATCACCATTCTAACAAAATCACCCTTCAAACTCGCTACGTTGAATGGGGTGGTCAAGAGTTTGGCTGGATGGAGGAAGAGCAGGAAATCGAAGGTTTTGAGGGGACTAAGAAAATCACCGACATTTCCATCATCCCTCTTTCATATCACGAGGATGCAATCGGAGTCCAACAACGATGTATCGCCCGTGGACGGTCATGGGAAGCGCTGTGCGGCTACCACTTTAAGTCCTACAAAGGTGTGGCAACATCAATTGAAGACTCTCGATTCAACATCGACAGTCGCATCATCATTGTGAGTATTCCATAACTTATAATTTATTCCAATACATATACACTAACCGCCGATCATAGGATACTGATGCCTTCAATACTTTCAACCCAAACAACCAAATTTACGTTTACACTCTGACCAACTGCGAGACATACGTTGCACCATCTCTTGATGAGCCTATTACCGAGGGCAAACTCTCACCATATCACCTCCTTCTCGCATCAACACGTCTCCGCGGTTACTCTCTCAAGGACAAGAACTGGTTCAACTTGCAAATGGACAATGTCACTGATATCATTTGGAACAACCAAGCATTCTCAAGTCTTGTCCTCCCAGAAGACACTAAGGACCTCGTCCGAGCGTTCGCCCACAGCCAAATTCAACAAGAACAAGAATTCGATGACGTCATCCAAGGGAAAGGCAAAGGTGTCATCATGCTACTCTCCGGACCTCCAGGTGTCGGTAAAACCTTGACCGCAGAAGCTGTCGCAGAAGCAACGGGTATCCCGCTCTATTCCATGTCAGCCGGTGATCTTGGAACCGACCCATCTGCAGTCGAACACACCCTCAAGACCATCTTCCGCATGACAACCCGCTGGAAGGCCGTTCTCCTCCTCGACGAAGCCGATGTCTTCCTAGAATCTCGTTCCAAGCACGATCTCGAGCGCAACAAGCTCGTCTCCATCTTCCTCCGTGTATTGGAATACTATGAAGGATTCCTCTTCCTCACCAGTAACCGAGTCGAGGATATGGATGATGCATTTGAATCACGTATCCATCTCGCTCTTCAATACGGAGACTTGAGCTTCGAGTCTCGGAGACAGATTTGGTTGACTTTTGTCGATGGTCAGGATCAGAATGAGAATTTCACTGATGATCAGATTGATACTCTTGCTGAGAGTGAGTTGAATGGTAGACAGATCAAGAACATCATCAAGACGGCGCAGTTGTTGGCTACTAGTAAGGGGAAGCCGTTGAGCTTTGAGCATGTGCAGATTATTACTAAGTTGAGGGCTAAGCATGCTTCTTGTGTTCCTTTGAAGAGTAGTTAGATTTTTGATTTTTTTTCGGGTTTCACTGTAGTCTCGAACAATGGGGCTTACTAGGGTGTGTAACATTTGTTGTCATAACAATACAATCTTTTGAATTTGATCCACCCCTCTTGTGACATATCAACCTTGATTTTCTTGCTTTCACTGCACCATAGTCCGGGTCACCACCTTAGCGCGAGGTTTAACAACAGAGAACGAGCGAAACGAAACCAAAGTAGAGTGAGTCTAATTAAACATTTTGTCAATCTCGTTTATCGCCCCATTATTTAGTTCGAGCAACCCTAGCGAAGTGTTATTGTTGGTATGACTTTCGGTCATAAATCAACAATATAAGAGACAATAAGAAGTTGACAGAAAAGTGTGATTCATTTGTGCATGTCTATCTAAGTGTGCTGTCTACGGTGCTTAAATAGGTGTGTTTTCGGATCACGTACTTCGGCTCGACGTATTCACTCCTCAATTATCCCAACAGTTATATCATCCTCTCGATGGACATTAAAGTGGCAGCAAATAGGTTCCTACCTGCCTACCAAACGCTGGGTGTTCCAACTCCCCAAGGCAATTGAAGTTAATTATCCTAAATAGTTGGAACAATTAACAACAATTACCTCAAACTATCTGGTTGGATTATTCGAGAATGTTCTTTTATTTACTGTCGCTTTTAATGCTCTCGTCCCAACTCAAGGGAGCACACTCGTGACTTCTTTTTGGCCCCCACGGGCAGAGTTGACTGCTTACTCGTGGGCTACTCGTGGATTACTCCAACTCCTGGATTACCCGTTACTTGAGAGCTTACCCGCAACTTTTTTCAGTCCCCAAACTTACTCCCAACTCTTTCTTTTTAGCACCCAATTTTTGTCTGGCTTACTGCGCGCTCGACAGCTCACCCGTACTCTTGGTTTTGGTCCCCAGATTTTACATGCAGCTTATCTCGACGATGTGGTTTACTCGCTATGTTTTGCTTACCCCCACCTCTGCGTTTGGTTTTCACCCCGCCATGAACGACATAGAGAAACATTTACGTTTCATCCAGAAAAGAACAATCAGTAACCTTTGCTTTTTTCAATCCCAAGCAACAAGCAATAGTCCCAG
Organism: Hymenoscyphus salicellus; assembly: GCA_001414355.1. NCBI lineage: Eukaryota > Fungi > Ascomycota > Leotiomycetes > Helotiales > Helotiaceae > Hymenoscyphus > Hymenoscyphus salicellus. Next base: position 8,927 of record LLCD01000200.1, read on the forward strand.
CAAGGAAGCATGCAAGATCAAAGTTTGAGCGAATACCATTATCAATTAGATATGTGCAACTTTGCATCAGGCGCCACAATTCCAAGCCAAGTACTCCCTCCAAATCACTGTTCCCTTTCCTACCCAACCCCTTTCAAATCCACCCCAATCACTGCCGGAAAAACACCTTCCCATTACGCCCAACCAAAATTCAAGCAAACCTGATATCATCCCATCCCAAATAAAAATGCCTTGAAAATGCACCTTAGACTCCATGATTCCCATGCCCCATCCCCATGCCATTTCAAATACCCACAAGCACGTCCTAATGAAAGCAAAAAAGAGAAACTTAAGAAGTAGCAAAAGTAGCTGCCTCCACAGCATTTGTCCCATACAACAAGTGTGGTGCCAAGATCAAATCGCCATTATCGCAAATATTATCTCCCACATTGCAGAAGACCTTTGTTTTGGATGCGTCTACGTTGGTGACTGGGAAGTGAGATACTGTGTTTCGGGTTAGCAGTTGTTCCATAATTCATACATATTCATCCAGGCAACTCCAATACTTCAGGGGAATGCGAGAGAAAGACCGAGGAGAAGAGGGTTAACTTACGTGGATCCCCAAAAATGACAACCTTCGAAATCCACTGCGCAGTTGCAACAGGAAGTAACTTGGCAGCATTATGTACGATCTGTCCACCTTGCGAGTATCCAGAAATAATAAGCTTAGTATTCGGACACTTCGTCTTCGCAGCTGCAATTTGTTTCGCCCTATTCCACTCATTAGCTCTCATCTCACTCACTCAATACCATAACCTCATAACCAAGAAATCAAACTCACATATCCGCACTCCCCAAAGCGTCACCACCAGCCAAATACCCCTGAACATCAGCCGCATAATTATTTACCCCCTGCACCGCAATATTCGCTTCCCCAGCCGCAGCATCCAACGCTTCCAAAAACGGAGGTCCCACTAAAATTCCTACATTCCCCGGTTCTGTAGTTCCTCGTGCGAAAACGACGGTGTATGCTTTACAAGAACCGGAAAGCTCATTGTAAGTCGTTGGTTCGCCAGTTAACACAGCGAGGAGATTTTCGAATGCTGTAAGGATGCCGGTTACGGCGTTTATGCTGCCGTCGATTGCAGGGAGGTAGTCCAGGAGGACGGCAAGAAAGGCATTTAGTGCTGTGAGACTTTTGGGTTCGAGGGTGGATTTTGTGATGACGGGTGAGGTTACGGTATGTGTTGGAGCTGGGTAGGATTCGTATGGGAGGGGAGATGCAATAGCGAGGGAGAGGAGGGATACGAGGGTGAGTGTTGAGAAACGCATGGTGATGGTTTGCTGTAGATCACTTTTGGCGAATGGAGAAGCGAGAGACGAGTGGAGGGAGCTGGAAGTAAATAAGAGAACCTGGATAGCTCGAAAGAACTAGAACTCGCAAGAAAATCGCAGCTATCAAACTCAAAATAAATAAAAGTGAACCAGTACCTTTTATACTTCCCCCCATTATGTCCCCTCTAAGCCATCCACCACACATACATCTACAAAAAAGAGACATCCCTGCACAGCCCCTCGACCTCAAAAGATCAACGCGGGGTGACTACCACAAACCCTGTCTCCCCATCCCCACCATCCAAAAGTAGAAATCACTCCGTCCCCATCATCAAAACACCATCCTTCGTTTCTTCATCAATCCCCCATTCGGACGTCGTCCTGAACATCTTTTTCACACCTGACCACACTGTTCGGCGCCAATACTTGCCAATGCCAATAGAAGGGTCCCAAGATTTATCCATGAAGGACGAAGCGTTGCATTTCCCATGTGTTGTTGAGCTTGTTCTCATGAAGAGTGGATGACTGGTTCTGCTCCATCGACCGCTAACATGGAGAATGAAGAAGGTGATTGGGACACCCCTGTTTAGCCAGTGAGCGTTTTCTTGAGGGTGGGCGTCAAGATCGTTGAACATCACACATCAAAAATTATAGAAATTAATTGATAAACATCACTATGTTAGGAAATTGCCACAATTCCAAATCCAATTCCAGGTTCTCGTTACCCAAAAAACTCATCTCACTTCCCCACAAGATCTCCAATCCCATGCATGGAAACAGCAGGAATCCCACAATTAAAGCCACCGACAGGGGACTATCCCCATATTCTGCTTTGACACCAACAAACAGGTCATTTTCTATCTCAATAATAGTGCGGGGAATCCTCAACACTACGGACTTATTTACAATCATAAAATCTCTCCTCATCTCCCTTACAAAATAAACCTTTTTAGTTCAAAAGACCTCGGCCCCTTCAAATTTCCCCCCCTCCAATCCCCTCCATGTGATGACCTCCCACCAGCGGCTACCCGCCACCAAACTGCATCGAGAGATATTTCCGATGGTTGGCGCGCATGGGAGATCGTAAATCTGATTGATTCAGAGGTGTATGTCGTGCTTATTGATGAATTGATTTGTCGTGCCTAAGAAGAGGAGGATGTGAAGGACATCACGGGAACCAGAATAGTGGGTGATGGACAGAGACTAAACCAATCGGGAAGGAGGCTTGTTTGGGGAAGATCTAGGAATACGCTTTGGTGAGCGAGATGCGAGAATGGAATTTGTTTTAATGGGTGGAAATTGGTAATTACTATTCCGGGACGAACGGAATTGAGATATTTCCAGAGATATCAATGCAATAATTACTGTAGGTATAGGTGACGAGGACTTTTCCTTTTCCCGGGTTTTCTTTTCGAGATCTTGACTGGCAGTTTACTTCACAGGGGTAAGGAGGGGCGCCACGTACCCAAGGCGAACGTACAGGCACCACGCAACACAATAAGAGCCTCATGATCTCAAAAGTACGAGTATATCAGATTCACTTTTACTCTCATAAGCCTTTTAAATACGGGATGGCATCAAATCATTCCATTCATGACTCAATTCAGAGTTACAATTAATCATCCATTTCATCCGTGGAGCAAGTTGAGACGATACGAGACTTGACAGCAGGTCAAAGTCCCCGTCAGCCACTTCCTACACACACGGAATGGTCAGTCTTTTAGGCTAAAGAGGATTTCATGATCGAGAAGAGAGAAACCACGGAAAAATATATCTAGAAAAACGAAAGGAAAGGGAAAGATTGGAGCATTATTCTCCGGAACCCTTCCAGTATATATTTTTGGGCAACAAAAGTAAATAAACATTCTCGGGCAATACTTTTTATTTTCCTAAGCTGATTCGCACAATCTGCATCGCTCGAATCTCTCACAGTCAAATTCCTGCAAACACTGGGCATCCATTCCCGGTCAACTAATCTTCATGATACTCTGTAAGTTAAAACATCACATGGCATAACATTGATGAATTCAGACAAGAAGCACCAAAAATGCAGATCAGGATCGTGCCTTCCCATCTCGCCCTGGTGGAACTGGCACAAGCTCAAGATTGAGGTTAGAGGGAATGACCTACCTCGAGGAAGGAGTGACCAGCCCGAAGCAAGAATATTTGGAAAGATTTGAAAAATGTGCATAGTAATTATCAGTAAACTAGGTGTTACTCTCATGAGCAAAAATCAAAGATAGCATAATACCAATTTCAGATCAAGAAGTTTTTACTTACAATCTACAATTATCAAACCCACCTCGATTCAACTCACCCCCAATCAAAACTCACAACTCAATTTAGTACCAGAGTCGTGCCTTCCCTTCCATTCCCGGCATGGTGGCACGTGGTAAAGGTGGATCCTGCAGGTAGTAAGTGGGAAGGAGCAACCTCGAGGTCAACTAAGGGAAGGAACGACCTTCAACTAGGCTGTATGTGACACCCTTTCTTTTGAAATTCACCCCAACTTAGTCAAGGTCAAGGTTGAGGTTGAGATTCGCTCCTTCCCCGACTTTCCCCCACAACCCACCTTAGGACTCGCGTTCGCTCCTTCCTCTTACCCGAACGGCTGGAACTACCGTGGCAGACACCAGACTGAAGGTAAAAATGTCATTGAACAGGGACCGAAAAGAAACCCTCACTCGAGGCCCAGCTTCAAGCTTTAAAATGCCACTCGACAATCTACCTTCAACAACTTGCTAGGTAGGAACCAAACCTGAAGGGGCCCAACAATGACAATACCCCACTATACCTAGGAAACAAATATGCCGTCGGCGAGATACAATCATCTAAAACATGTTAGCATCAACTCCATCAAAAGATTTACATCTCAGAATGTTCGAAGTCCGGGTGCAAGAAGGTATCGCCGGTAGCCGAAGGGAGATTTTGCACCAATGGCCTCGAACAACGAGGCCAACTTCTACTTCCAATCTTCCAAAGCGACTGAGGGACAAAAGGCAGCCATGGGGAATTCATGAATGCGGCGGAGGATTACACATCTGGGTGGTCGATGATTGTTGCTTATGATTAGAGCAAGAGGCTCGTGAAGAAACAGAGGCCTGATTTGGCCGCTGCTCAGAGGGTTTTCTAAACGACAATGGAAGGATCCACCAAGGGAGGTGTGCGTTTTGGAAAGCGCGTCTGAGTGGCACTAGCATACATGTAGTGGAAGCAGCGTTCTACCGAGGACGTAGAAATATATTTAAATGGGTCGTGAAAATTAAGGTTGTGTATGCAATACTGCACTTATGGGAGGCACATTCTTGGGACAATTGATTGACACAGTCGAACCGTTTGATATTGACAGCTAGAGGATGCGTACCACGCTTTTCTGTGGCCGACGACGGTGTATCTCCGGTTTCCAATTTTTTTAATTGGAAGTGTTTCGAAGAATCTCGCTGGTCAAAGACGAGCAGGAGGAATGTGATTCCTACTCATCGCAAGTGAGGCAAAAAGGTTGGAGAGGTGACACGCCAAAAAAGATATCGGAAGAAGAGGTAAATTAGGATCGCTTCGATATGTCCCATTCCGTTCGCTACTTGCTCATCCTTCGATTTCTCAAATACAATCTCGATGGGTACCGAATTAAAAACTCCGGTAGCCGAAAAAGCCATTAGACGAGCGCAAGGTGTTAACCCCCCATAAAAGTGACAAAGAAAAAAGATGTAGTCTCGGGGCGACTCGCACGTCAGGCAGTAATACGTGCGTATAAGTTTTTTGTGTTGTGTTGTAAAAGGAAGCGTCGCACATCAAATTTTGAAATCATTCCTCCCTCAAAGTCCGAATATAGTACCAACCATGTTCACTGCAGCAACATCAGCATATCGATTTATTCAGAAGAAATCTCAACCAACTTACCAGAATCTCATCATCCATAGCAGCATCTCCATTTCCGTTAGCAGCAGGTTGAGCGGCAGCTGCAGCGCCTTCGGTATTTGATCCTCCAAAGTAATCTGCCATCTCGGAATCGAGTTCTTCAGCGGTTTTCTTGGCAGGGCGACCATTCTTTGCCTTTCCACCACGGCCACGAGCGGCCTTTCCGCGTGTTGCAGCAGTGCCTTTGGTAACAGCTGCGGACTTAGGTTGTGATTTAGGTTGGCTGCTTAGAAATGTTAGAAATATACAACCATTCAAAATAGATTGACCTACGTAATACGATCACCAAGGCCCTTTGGAGGGGGAATAGCAGCAGCGCGGCGAGCATCGAGGATGACATCGATCTTTAAGCATTGATTAGCAGGTGGTACAGCAACTTGAACCACACGACATACCTTCATATTTCTCCCATCAACCTGGACTCCATTTTGGGTCTCGACAGCTCTGGCAGCTGATTCTGGTCGAGCAAAGAAGATGGTGGCGATACCACGGCTGACTCCTCCAGGTCCGTATGAAACTTCGACTCTCTTAACTGGACCAACGGCCTTTACAAAATATTCCTATTTGATCAAAGTATGGTTAGTGATCTGGCTTTCCGGAAACCACGATGGTAATGAGCGAATCTCGACATCGACGTTCGGTACGAAAGGAAAAACAATCGCGAATAAATCTCGGTCTCGGCCACCAGGAACACCACGGGTAACAGCGAGCGAGCAGCAGGAATTAGTAAATCGGTAAGCAATTTCGGTCGCCGAAACTTGGTAGTTTTAAACAGTGAGTTGTCGATGAATCTGGAGAAAATCAAACTCGAAATGCGTCGAGGTTGGGGGTAGTTGGACTGGATGAATAAATGTTTGTCTCTTGATGAAGTTGGTGATGATGCGAAGTCCTGTCAATGTCGATTTATCGCTGACAGCGGAAAATTTTGATCACGCTGATTTACTTTGGGAAATCTTGTTCGAGTTGAGTCGTCTGTGAGGAGATGTGTATGATGTGCTGCTGCTGCTGTACCCACTGCTACGCTCGCTGTAATGCTTAGGGACGCCCTCCCACAAAAAAATGCAATGGTACCAGAAAATATCTACGTCTGCACTATGTTCTGGGATGGTGCTTGCCAGGCTACCCCCAAACGAATCATAGTTTTTATGCAAGACTGCGACAGGCTCAACCTCAATCTGATAATGCTTCATGGGATATTGAAAGCAAGATCAGAGAAGGAGCTAGTGTTCGGATTGCTTCCACAAACACTCTATCTATACTCGGGAAACCGAGATTCGGGATCACGTCGACGGATCATGGATTCGCCTCGGAGGGTGGAGAGTTCGACAAAAGTCCAAAAGCTGTAATGCCTGCTCACTGGTAACATACCTTAACCATAGCTTCCGTAACATCCTTGGGCTGTATTCATGTTAGTTGTCAGCGAGAAAGAAGGAAGGGACGAAGACTTACCAAGTTGCTAACCATAATCTTGCTTTCACCATTCCCACCAATTCCACCAGATGGTCCCGTTGGGATGGCCTTGGCACCATTCTTTGCTCCTCGTTGAGGCTTCTTCACACCACCGATAGGTGCAGGGACGGCTGGCTTTGCAGTACGTCTAGTTCGGCGACCGACGGCACCACCCTTGGCTCCTCTTGATGCGCGGCGGTTGGAGGTGGAGAGGATCTCATCGAGAGATTGATCAAGTTTTCCAGACATGTTGATGGCTTGTAGTAGAAACGTGTGGAGTGGGTTTGAGGGGTTGATCAAGTGAAGTTGATCAGGAGAGAAGTTTGAAGGACGCGTAGAGTCGATCGAAGTGTGCAGAGTGATGGGGAGAAGGCTGGTTGAGTCTTTATGGAGATGCGCTGTTGATAGCGGAAGATGAGGCTGTGTTGCGCAACGCGACTCGAGAAGGGGTGGCAGTAAAGGGCGGCTCCGAAGTTGGATGAAGCGCGCGATTAAAAAGAAGTAGTTTGTGGAAGTCAGTGAACCAAGGCGAAGCGTGTAGAACCGAAGAATACTTGGGAAGAGTTGCTTGTTGGTTGTGGATGAGATGGGTTGATGGCAGAGTCGGCTTGTTTGCGATGGAAGGCAAGACGCGCGGGAAAGGAGGAAGGAGGGATAAAGAAGGGGCTGAGTCTGTTTCGGGCTAGACTCATTTCTTTGACTCATGCAGAGTCACGTGCAAATCTCGAAGTATCAAGACCCCAGTCACCAACCTATAGGCAGGCGCAACAACTGTTATTCACTCAAGGCAAGAGCAAGATGAAACTCCACCTGCTTAAGATTCACCAAAAGGTACCAAAAATCTTCCCTCACTCCTCTTTCGAGAGAAGTAAATGCGCAAAAAAGGCAAAAAGGTTTCAATTATCCAGCCCCAACTAGGGTGCTGGCGTGTACTCCTTATTATATGTGAATGATCCCGAAGGTTTACATCAATTATTAAATGTGGAGGTAGATATTATAGTTTACCGTCATTTCGGACGTTTCGTTTACCACTGGGCCACCGGGGCCAGCGCTGTTTGTTTGTATGGGAAATAAATGCTTATTTGTCTGCATGGCTAAGAGAGGGAGGGCTCGTGGTGGAGTCAGTATGGTAACCAGGAATTAGGGTCTTGGGCGGCCGATAAGTTGCAAATGTGAAATGACGATGATGATATATCTCCAGGAGAACTGGCCCATGACCCCTGTTCCTCGAGGTATCACTCATCAACCACTGACTGATATCATGATCCATAGGTAAGGGAGGTGATTCATTGTATGTGACTTCTGACTCTTACCCAACCCTTCCTGCATGGAAAGAAGCTGAACCATGAAACTTTTGGGCATGTCCCTCTGTATTTTGTACACTCTCTTATACATCCATCCATTCAGAATTGCACCGTAACGCCAGTTATGCTTCCCCCAAGTCCACCATGGTGAAAATGTGAATGGTCGATTGGGGCAGCTCCTTCCTCCAGTATCTCCGCTTCCCTTCCTCCAGATGATTCTCTCCACATCAATCCACCTGCATCTTCACCTCGACATCGAACCGGACTTGGCATCTGTTTGAGCAACTCGCGTCTTTCCGCTCTCTGCAGTTTCCTCGTCCGAATTGACTTCCAAAAAGTGGTATAAAACAATCAACATCATGGCGATGGAGCCGAGTACGATGGCGAGTCTGTAAAGATCGTCGTCGGAAATCATCGTGAATGCGCGTCGTGGAAACGGTGGTTTTGGGGGGATTGTTGTTTGGAAGACGGAAGGCCACGTAATAGCTGATGGTGATTTGGACTAAGTAACAATTAGAAAATGGCTTCGAGTCAATTGATGTATTCAAACTGGGTGTACGTACCTGCGTGGATTTGGCTACATCAATTGAATGATAATAGCTTGGGATTTCGTGTTGACTTCAGAATCGCGATTGAGGTGAGGCCAGCTTGCTGGAGAGCTTCAACTACTCCTGCCACGGAGCCTTGCCAACTTTAAGCCGGTCGCTAACCAGCCAATCACGCCCCTCTTTCACCCACACGGATCTCCCCCACCAAACTTCTGACCTCGTTTCCAGCTCGCCGCCGCATCTTTCGTCAACGATCCTCACAACATTTCAGCATCTCCTAACCACCCACCACAGTCATTTCTGGTCCTTTAGGAAGCTGTGCTCGATCGTGTCGAGATACGCATAATTACCCACCCGATTTTCCTCTTACCATCACCGCCATCGCAGACAATCCGCAAAGATGCCTCCAAAGAAAGGCGACAAGCAGAAGGAGGGGGGGAGCAAGAAGGTTTCCGGCACCAAGATGGTCGAGGACCGAACCTTCGGAATGAAGAACAAAAAGGGCGCCCAAAAACAAAAGGAGATTGCTCGTATGACGCAATCAGCAATGGCTGGTGGAACCCCCGAGGAAAAGAAAAAGGCTGCGGAAAAGGCACAGAGGGAGAGGGAGAAGGCTGCCTCGGAAGCTGCTGCCAAGGCGGAGGCAGAATTGTTCAAGCCAGTTCAAGCCCAAAAGGTCCCCTTCGGAGTCGATCCAAAGACAGTACTGTGCCAATTTTACAAAAAGGGACACTGCGAGAAAGGACGGAAGTGCAAATTCTCACACGATCTCAATGTTGAGCGGAAGGGCCAGAAGAAAGATCTTTACCAGGATACTCGAGAGGAGGAAGAGGCTACCAAGAAACAGGAAACCTCGGACGATTGGGACGAGGAAAAACTGCGACAAGTCGTTCTCTCCAAGAAGGGCAACCAGAAAACTACAACCGAAAAAGTCTGCAAATTTTTTATCGATGCTGTTGAAGAGGGCAAATACGGTTGGTTCTGGACATGTCCGAATGGAGGAGATAAATGCATGTACCAGCACAAATTACCTCCAGGGTTAGTTTTTCCAGACTCTTGCTTTCCGGATTTTACTGACATTATTTTAGATTCGTTCTGAAAACAAAAGAACAGCGAGCGGCAGAGAAGGCTCTCATGGACAAATCGCCACTCAAAACCCTTACCCTCGAAGACTTCCTCGAAAACGAAAGACACAAACTCACCGGAACTCTAACCCCCGTCACCCCAGAAACATTTGCCAAATGGAAAGCCGAGAGAATGGACAAGAAGGCTGCCGAGAACCAAGCACAACTTGCCAAGGAGGCTACCGGTCGTGCCATGTTTGAGAAGGGAGACTGGAATGCCAGCGGAGACGAAGACGAAAGCGATGATGATGGAGAAGACAAGGCCTTCAATATGGAGAAACTGCGCAAGGAGACCGAGGCTCTGCGTGAGAAGAAAGAGCAAGAACGATTGGCAGCTCTTGGACAGGCGCCTCCTCCAACCAATGGTGATAATGACGTGGAGAGTAATGATCAGCCTGAAGATAAAGCGGATGCCGATGGTCCTTCTTAACCTTGGGACTTTTGAAAGGGGCTTGATTTTTAGCGACATTGGGACGGGGTTATGAGCAACAATTACGAAAGGGATGCACGCAGCGACCCTCTGGGTATGAAAATGTAGGAATTTGTCACGAATCCACATACCCTTGAGTCACCATTTCTGGCGACCCGATCCACTGCTCCATGGAACACTTCACAACCACCAGGCTACAAGTCATGAAGACCGCTCAGCTGAAAACATATACTGGTGGTCTTTGGGTTTGGTTAATCCATTTTTGGTTACAAAAATCATGATTGATGCTTAGAAGCTTTAGAAGAGCTACTTGCAATGACACAAAAATTTATTTCACAAGTTGTATTTTGATATGATTGTCCATCTTCTTCCTTGAAATCTCCCCTTGACTTCAATTTCCTTCGACCTCCCCCCAGAAAAACCGATTTCTTACACCAAAACCCAAAGTTCATTGCAACGTACAAACTCAAACCCATAACCTTGCTCTTGTTCTTATTCAGTTTTGTTCTTCCTTTTTTCCTCATAATTGAGCTAGGAAATAGAGGTTTTGAGACCAGATGCTAAGATGGAAGTGAACTTTGTTTCAGCCTATCAAGGCTTTTTAGAACGTCAAGTGGCCCATGTCTTCCATCCCTTTGTACCCCCTCCCGACGAGAGAATGATCGAAATATCTCCATGGTTGAATTTCATCTGGGGCCGAACGCTTCGCTGATAGGGGCTCAATGTTCATCCACGCCAAACAAATTGTCTCGAAAGTTCCTTCCCTCCCTCCTCAAAGCCCCAGAAATAAAATTGATGACTCTCCTAAAGAAATATCCATCACCTCGACGATCCTGTAAACTCATTCCCACCACCTATGAACTGTGACCTGGAATGCACCTGCCCCTGCTGACCCTGACCCTGAGGATTCGCAACCATCCTCAAATCCTCAACCACGCTCTGTACGCCGTTACTCGAATACGTTCCATTCGCGTTCGTAGAATTATAGGTGTTAGGATTATTAGATAGAAGCATTCTCCGACATAGTTGGTAAGGCGTGAAAGGACTGGAAGCGAGTTGCCCTGAACCGGGATGGAGAGCTGTTGATGCCCAAATTTGGGTTTGGGAACTCTGTGATTGGGGGTGAGGAAGATTGATGGGCGAGAAGGAGTAGGAGTTTTGGGGTGGGGGTGAAGTTGTTGGGGTTGGAGATTTGCTTGAGATACTTGAGAGGTTTTCTGTGGTTGGGATTGGGGGGGCCTTTTTCTTGGTGCTCGTTCGCTTGCTGATTTTGGAGGTGGAGCTGGAGGTGGATTTTGATCTGGGATGGAGGATTGGGGAATCGATTTGTGAGCGAGGAGCGGTCTTGGGATCTTGTGGTTGGGGAAATTCTTGGGCTACAGGTGCTGGTGATGTGTGAGTTACGGTTCTGGGGTGATGGGGGTTTGCGTGGTTTACCTCCACCGATTGAGAAGATGTCTTGGAGTCGACCGCATGAACAGGTATCTAGCCTGTGGCCGCAACTTTCAAGTGGTCGACCGGGTTTTCGTACTTCGATTAAGATGCGGTCTGTGTGGTTGCAAGATGTTGCTCTGTGGCCTCTTATGCACGGCTGACTAGTGGTGAGTTAGGATGAGGTTGTGTTGAGGGAAATAGAGATAGTAAGAGTTGGCAGAAGCCTAATCCACTACGGAGTGCAATACGAGAGTGGTGTACCATGAATACTTGTAGCCATTAATGAGTGGCATCTTGAATGTGAAATCCAAATGTAGGAAGTCTATAGTTAGATGATGTAGTTCGCATAAATTCCGAAGCTTTCCTCGCAATTTCCTTGGTTTATGTCGACTGAGATACCAAAAAGCCCCAAAGAGAACAACAAGAAATATCACGCCCCAAACTGTGCTCACCAGCAGATATAAGCCCATCCTCAAAGTCACCACTCTTGTATCCCCCAAGGTTGTCAACGCCACAAACGGCCTCAGTGGGTCAACCCCGACTCCTATCCAGCTTCTCAGCCAATAACCAACACCGAACATGCAGAAATGGCGTTATTTAAAGCCTTCTAGTGGATCCAACCTTCTCAATGCAACAAGAATAACTGATCCCAAATCCGACCAATTCAAAAGGGTTCGTTTGTGCTATTATGCGCAGGTTTGCGCAAGTTTTTTCCGAATTTCATTCCCCCCTGTTCACAACAACGCCGTTTTTTCTATGGGGCAGTTTTTCCCAATGAACCTCGTTGGGGGAATGCATTCGTGCTTTGGAGGTGCAAATAAAGTTGACTTACTGGAACCAATTCATCTTTGTCCGGCAAGAGTTCCGAGAAGGGGGGGAAGTCGGATTTGGTCGCATGTGTTGTTGTATGGAGTTGGTGTGGATACGTACTAAGTTATTGCGTAGAAATAGGACCCCCACACTTGAGTTAGTTTCTAAGCATTGGTTTCGTAAACAAGTGGTTTTGACAATACACTCGCGTACGAGCTCAAAAAAAAGTGAAGTTTGAACTTGATTCTCTTCGAAGCTAGAGTGTCGAAACCCTGTTCATGAGCAATTCTTTTCTCGTTTCCTAGCATCTCTGAAATAGTTGACATATAACCATGCTCGAAGCGTTCATACCCTCAGAACTAACTGGAGAAAACTTACAGAGTAAACCTACCGTCATATCCCTAATTTGAGCAAGTAACTTCGCAACATCATACTTCCAGCGCCGCCCCAAAGCGGATCAATAAAAGATGGACAACAAGGTACTCACACTGTCTTCCTTACCAATGGCATAAAGCAGAGTCGACCTAATTTCCCTTACGACGACTTTCCGCACATGTTTGCGCTGGTTTGAGCCCTATTTCAGCCGTCAGACACGTCTTGGTGGAAGGGTCAGTTCCGTTGGAATGTATATATTATGAATGACACTGAATAGTGATTCTGGTTCTTCGTCCGTTGGTTGTTCATCCTCGAACCCACGCCCCGCCCTTAAAATATCACATCTTTGATTTGCAGAATGGATATGGATATGGGTATGGACATGGTGACCTCGACCGCGATGAACATGGCGGCGACGGCGATCGCAACAGCTGCATCTAGCATGATGAGTATGGCATCAGCGACGGAGACAGTGACCCCGGCCTCAACAGCACCAGCAATGACGATGTCAATGTCGATGGGAGGTGGTAGTGATTGTAAAGTCTCAGTAAGCTCTGCCTCAACACTCCTCGGCCGAAAGTTGTATCATACTCCTCACAAAGTTTATCAGTACTTGGAGGTCTGATGCAAGAAGACTAATAGTCTTTTACTTAGATGCTCCTTAATTGGAACACAATAGACGTACTCTTATCTCTTTCTACATTCTAACTATTAATACTTAGTCACCTAATTAGTTTGTTAGTTGTAAAGAATTGTTATACTTTAAGCACCTGCTTAGAAGTAAGACTACTATAATGTCTTCTAAGAACTAGAAAACTCTATTATCTAGCTCGGCTAACCTAGAGCCGACAACTAAGTCACCTATAGATAATATTAATATAACCAACGTACCTTAGAGGTGAAGTAATAAAGTAGATAGAACTATACCTTAGAGACTACTTTAGTAACTCGATAGAGGATAGAAACATAGTAGTAACTAAACCTATCTTCGGAAGTTTTTATAGGTTTAAGACTTAAATACGTAAGGTATTTAGAGACATTAATAAAATAGAGACAGCTATATAAAAGCTATACAAATGTAAACAAGAGACAGGCTTCGTAATAGCTTATATTATAGAGTTCTAGCGACACGTAACAAAAGTAAAATAGAATATAAAGGTACTTATAGATTAATTTAACAAGGGACTTAAGAACAGCGTTAAAGACAACATAGCTTATATACTAGCGCTAACTAACCTGGTTAACCTTATTAACACTACTGTCTATATTAACAATCGGTTATATAAACGCTAACGTGATTATAAGAATTAAGAACGATAACATCGTTCTATATATTAGAAGTAGATATTAGAAGTAGAAACAATCGAGAAACAGTCGAACTATAAACGCTACTTAAAAGAGAACCTTTAAGAAGGGAGGCCTTTCCTAGAAGGAACGCAATCGACGTTGTAAGTAGAACTTATGTTACTTATATAGCCTTGCCGGCTATTAAGTAAACGAGTATAGTAAGAAGAAGTCGAAACTAGCTATTACGAATTACGTGTAAGTATATAATAAAGTAAAGACTAGGCGGCGCCCTGACAGGGCAAGTACTATCCTATACTCTTATAACAAATAGAGATGCTTAGACTAGCTAAGCGATCCAGGGATTTTTATTGATTAAAGGATCACGTGACTTGGATCATTTAGATCGTAATGATCTACGATCTAGAAGCGTAGATCGAATGGATCCGAGGGGATCCAAGGAATAGAGGGTTCTATATAAGACTAGCACGTCTACTATTAGATAGAAGCTTTGTACTTAACTTAGTTTACTTCGTTATTAATATCTTTTATACTTTAAGCACCTACTTAGAAGTAAGACCGCTATAATATCTCCTAAGGACTAGATAACCCCGTCATCCAGCTTAGCCGACCTAGAGCCGACACCTAAGTCACCTGTAGGTGATGTTAACATAACCGACGCAAGGCCAATCAACGTCGAAGCTATAGAAGCTCTTAGAGTTACTCTTCCCGACAAGTTTAACGGGAAACAAGAGGAATTAGAACTATTTATTCTTTAACTTAAACTCTACTTTAAGTTTAACGATAACTACTTTAAGAACTATAATAACTATAGCCTTTAGGCTACGTTATACCTTAGAGGTAAAGTAATAAAATAGATAAAACTATACCTTAGAGACTACTTTAGTAACCTAAATAAGGATAGAAACATAGTAGTAACTAAAGCTATCTTTAGAAGCTTTTATAGGTTTAAGACTTAAATACGTAAGGTATTTAGAGACATTAATAAGACAGAGAC